>JABFOV010000278.1:29254-43911 GCA_022817685.1 Aradophagus sp. ZL-2020
AAAAAAAAAAATTAAATTGTGATAATAAATATTTCAAGATGTAAAGTAAAAGGTTTATAAAAATTAAAATCACATTTTCAAAAGTATGACATTTCTATATTTAATTTAGAGATAAAATTTAGAAGAGTGTGTATTTGATTTACGTCTATTTGATTTACGGTTCCATTAAACATTGCATTTCTTGTCATCAATTTTCAATAAAAAAAATAGATAACGGATGTTTGAAATTTGACTACGCACGACAAAAAAATTAATTTAAAAACACAATTAGAATCCATTACTTATTTAATAATCCACGTCCACCATTCACGCTGCCGTATCAATTCAATAACCAGCGTCTTTCGAAAAATACGGACTCTAAATTCCCATCAACAGAAACGACGATTGATACGAATCTTAACAAAATTTTTCTCTTTTCACTTGATGACAAAGTTACGTAGTACGAATCGTAAAAGTCGATAATCATTTTTCACCTCTTGAAAATCCTCTTCATTTGCAGGTCGGATTCTTTAGTCTGCAAAACTACACTGGCGAAACGTCAAGATAGAGACGTCGCGATGACGCGACGTGCCTGTTGAACAAGGACGGCGCGATAAGTGCAGCTGACGCGGGAACTATTAATTAAATTAATCAGACGACTGACACTGTTAATCGAACGTAGCCGAGGGTCGTTATAACGATAAAGTCATTAATTAATGAAGTGACTTTTTCGATAATTGGAAAGCATTTGGCTCGCGCCGGACAACTTTAATCCTCGACAGCGCGGCCCGCCAAGATTCGAGATATATTTTCAATCGCCTCGCGGTCACGTCGCGGGATTTCTCCGTCGTTCGACTTAAAAATTTAGTGGACGAAATCTCGGCCCCGATTCGACGTTTCGCCGGCAAATTGTCGCGAAATGGCAATCTCGTTACCTCTTCAATCTGATTAACTTGAAACGCGAGTCCGCCGGAGAAGTCGTACCCGAAACTTGGACCTTTCTCGACGTATCGGCTCCTTCGGCCGAGTTTGTTGCAAAGAACTTTGCAAATTGTCAACGAACGAGATGGATTGCACCGGGCTCGAATGAGAATCATACCCGAGATCGAAGCCGGCCCATCGAATTATTGCTACATTTTCATCGCTAATCGAACGAATCGATATATTTTCGTTACATTTACATGACGGCGTTCCACCGGCGCTCGGGATAACAAAAGCCGGGCCATTTGCATACTCGCTTCCTGCGACTTATGATCAATCTGATTGTGGAGGATCTTTTTTCACGGGGGACAACCTGTAGAGCATCGCACGACGTTTGTTCTTATTAAGTCGAGAAGCCGCTGGGTATGGGGTCAATAATGTACTTAGAGGAAAGTACGGTCATAATAATTGGGCACGCGAAATGAAAGGGACAAAAGTTGGAGCGACTACAATTCATCGAATCTGCACGGGATTCTTCATTTTAGAGCGCGTCGTCTTGAAACGTGAGAAACGTAATGCGAATGACGTTGGTTAAAACTTTTTTACGCGCTTCTTATTATTTAAATTGAAATGAAATCATTGGAGTTTTTATACCATTCAATTGTGTCACGGTAATGAGCAGTCGACTTGGAAGGATTATTCTCAGGCTTGTCGAATGACCAGATAGTTTATGAATATTTGATGTTTAAATTTTAAAATATTTAAGTATCTAAGTAATTGAGTATTTGACGACACTGCAAAAAGAAGTCACTTGGAAACTACTTAAAATAAGAAGTCTAGTAGTTTGAAACTACTTCCCGCAGCGTAGAAGTAGTTTAGAAATCCTTTATTTTAAGTAGCTTGCAGGAGACTCTTTTTTCGTAGTAGGATCACTGATGAAAGTATAATTGGAGATTGGTATTTGATATTGAAACATTCGTTTTTAAAATTTTGATATTCAAGCATAACATTGCATTGTTGTAATGACTATTTAAGCGAGAATGGTGTTTCTTTTGGTAAAAAAATCTGTTTTGATTCAAGAAGACAAAGGAGAAATAGTAATAACATTTTGTAGATTATCGATTCTGTTCGTCATAATATTAAGTAAAAATAATAATCATTTATTTTATCTAATGCATTCTCCTACAGAACATATTAGTCATTTATACATTTGTCGATACGAAGATTGAACTTCTGTGAATTATTCGAATATGTGACAAGATGCAATAAAAGTATCTTGTTTTTTGAGACATTTTTGATTTCTAACATTGTTAAAAGTGTTTTCATTGGTCATGATTTGAGATTGTTGATGTTTCAGTGACGAAAAATGTCTCAAAATGAGACATTTGCTTTTACAGCTAAGCTTAATGTTTTTATTAGAAACAAAGTCATTAGTATTCAATCATAGATTTGTATTTAACACAAATACAATATTTTAGAAACGTAACGATAATTTTCCAAATTTTGTTATTTTGAAAAATATTTTTAAATACAATTTTATTGAACATTTTTTCATCCTCACCATCACGGTTATTTTTGCTACGCGTTTATAAAAAACATTCGAAACAGTATACGTCGCACGAAATAAAATACTTTAATAATCTAAATACGGTATCACTCGTAGTATCTATTTCCTCAGGTGTGAAGACGAGCAGCGGTTCAAATTACTGTTCAATATCAAAGGCGTCCCAAATTCCGAATTTCGAGTCAGCTATGTTTTCGCACGCTCCGTATCATTCGATTGACTCCACCCTAAATTTTCATCAAAATTTGCCCTATTCATTTCGCTCGTTCTCGCCTCATAATTCCGTTCATCAATAAACGATTACATCGACTTTAATGCCGCGATTCCTTAAAAGTCAAGCCCTCTTCTATCAAATCGCAAACTCAATTAAACAGGCCGCGCTGTCCGCACCGAAAATTACCGCAATATTTGCTCAATACTGACTGCACCCTATTTCCATGGCTCGAGAATATACAGTACATTACTGTCTGTGATGAATAACTCATCACTTTTGTTCATATTCGACCAATCGCTGGTTAAATCTGATAAAGCATTTCAGGCTCAATTTCGAAATAAGAGAGATAGGAAGGATGAGAAAATACGAAGAAAGAAACAGACATGTAAGGTGAAATGAACGAGATAAATTTAAAATGAAATGTATTTAAAATAAAATAAGAGTAGTTATGAAAAGTAAGTTATAAAATAACATTAGTTATGAGTGTATGTTGAAAAAGTTAAGTATATAGAATATAAATTTTAATGTAAATCGTATCTTTAAATGATTTTAGCAACTATAAAGTATTTACAAAAAATTCGTTTCGAAAACAGTGTTTCATTGTGTAAGCATTTTATAGCTATATATGTTTACTCGTCTATATAACGCAGGTGTGTGAATATGGCAGTGTAGCCACTGCAATTATACATATGGTTATCGTAGCTATAACTCTTGTTGATGCTAAAACACAGTAACAAGACCTTCCAGTGAACGTAGTTAATGATATAGTTGCGCTCAAAAACGGCTTCAAAAGTAACGTTTATTTCCTTATTGTCAATTTTGTCAACCAAGTTATTAAATATATAATACCAAACGTAAATATCAAACGATTCGGTCACTTCACCAGCATGTTTAATCCGTAAATATCAACGCTGAAACGTCTCCAATTCAAGCAAACCTCACTTAAATCAGCCAAATATCTTTCAGACGCGACAAGAAACTTAGACAATCGAAGAAGAATCCTCAAACAGGTAAGACTGAAAAAGTGGATTTGCGAAAACAATTTCCAAGCGCATGTCTCGAAGTTGCGCAAAGATTCAATAAAGAAGATTCCAAAATTCCCCGAACAACAAGGCGAGCAGAATAACAAAGAGGCCCAAGCAAGAGGACTCGAACAGACGCGCAAAAAAGCAAATCCGAAATGAAACCGGTCGACAATCGCCAGCCCGACTTTGCCCCATCGCTCGTCGAAAGCCGAAAGCCTTTCCGAAATAACGCGGCGACCGAAATGCCCGATCCATCCTCGCCCGGTAGCAACGGGCGCCAGCGAGTGTCACACCGTTTCACCTTCATCCACGGCTCCCAACCTTCACTCCCGCTCGGGCGGAAAAAGCCGCTCCCAGACCTCCCTCTTAAGATATCCCGATCCTCGTCATGGTTACGCTTTTTGTCGGTATACATGCAGCAGGTAGGTACGTAACGAAATCAGCGAGCGGCTACGGATAGCGGGAACGGAGGCGAGTAGTACGAGCGGCATTCTGCCGGGCAGGCTCGGCTCGCAAGTATCGGCCGGCGCGAGGGCGCAGTCGCGCCTGGAACCACCCTACTTCGACGCGGCGCGGCCCGACCCCTCCCCCCTCTCCCTCCCCCCGGCCCCGCGACGCCCGTGCGAAATACGTGCGGCTACGCGGCGTCAGTACCGTGTTGGTGTGCGACGGCACCGCCGCGTCTGACCGTAATCCCGCTCGTACCACTGCCTCCACCGAAACTCCGACGAAGCCTCGTTCCCGGGGGTGCGGTGACCGGTGCTCGCGCGACGCCTCGTTCCGTAGCCCGTCACGGCGTCGCCGGCGCGCTCCGGCGATGCTCCGCCAGCAAGGGGACCGTTCCGCTCGAGCCGAGTGGACGCGACGTTGACGAGGAGCCGCCTCGAGGACATGCTGCTTCGCTCCAACCGAACGACCGTTTCGCCGCCCACCGACTAGTACGTACCACCGGCCTTTGTCTCGCGCGCTTTCACTCCGGCCGAGCGTCTCGCACCCGGGGCCCCGCCGTTTGTTTCGCGCGCGATGCCTCCGCTCCGCCGAAAGCCCTTTGTCTCGCGCCTTCAGCCGGATGCACCGCCGAGAGCTGGTCGATGATTCGTGCGAGTCTCGGCCTCGCACCGGCCTTTCCACTCGGGACTAATGAGACCCGGCTGCCAGCCGCGACTTTTCCCTTTCAAATTTCAATGACGAGTCGATCTCGTTGCCGCGCCACGGTCTTTTATCATCTCGTCGACCCCTTTTCCCGTTTTAGGCTTCGTGTAAGAGCGTCGTCGCGCTACAAAAATCAAGTCGTAAAGTAGATTACAATCGGGTTACACGATGATGTTGCTACTGTTTTTCTTCGCGTAGGTGCATTCACTTTTATGCTTGTGGGTGTTTTTTGATTATTTTCCGGGGTTGTTTGTCACGACGGCTTTTAGGACTTTTTTCTTTGGCTTCGTATCGCTTGGTTTTCGTCCGACGCTTTCGACGTGTCGCAAGCGTCGGACGAAGTGAACGGCGCCGACGAGCAAACAGCAATTTTCCACAATCGTTGGGGTTTTATGGTAGACATTGTAATAATTTTGCCATGATTTTGTTTAGCGTTCGACGAAGTAATTCGCGTTTTACGGCTTGTCGGCTTGCTCTCAACAGCGCCGGTTATTTCGCCCCGGCTTTTCCATGTTTAATACATATCGGTCGCCGGAATTGTCGTAATCAGTTAGATTCGTTTCAGGTATTTTGTCGAGTTCGAACCGAATTCCGCGATTAGCGGGTTATGCAGCAGTGGGAATTGAGCAATTGGTTTTTAGGCTTAAAAGTTGTAAGTTGGCTCGATTTTTTATTTTGCAATTTCCGTTACTGTCTTTACTTTTTTATGCCACGCGAAGCAATTATAACGGTATTAATAACTGAAGTAATAACATACGAACAAAAACGCATTTCCGGCTCTAGTTTCGCGCCACTCGTATCGCCAACTGCGGATGTAAATGAAAATATTGCAAAATCTGATACGGCGCGTCGATAACGAATAAAATATTAATGCGACATTAATTTTCCGCCGCGTCGTTGCTTTCAACTTTTTGAAAAGTACGGAATTGCGCTCGTCTCCAATAGCCACCTTTTTTTTTTTATATGTACTGCAATCTACGTTTTCATTTTTATTTTGACTACTAATTGCATTTCATAACCATCTAAATTCCACCCGCAAATCTCTTAATATACCATTTTAAAATTCGCATTACAGACGCCGGATAAACCAATGTCCCTTCTGTGTCGCAAGGTCATTTTAATAACCGATTTCAACGCTGGAATATGGCCTTGATCCTAAATTTGGTGTCGCGCTCTTCAAACGAAATTCGGCTGACGTGATATAGTTTTTTTGGTATATTCGTTTTTTTCAATGCGGGGTCGTTGTCCGAGCGCAAGTTCTGTATCATTTTGAAATGAAAACTGGCACCCCCTGGCCGCGAAAATCAAATTGCATAAAATATTAAAATCCCTTTTGCATGAAAATCGCGTTTTTGTAATATTCGCGTGATTCGATTTGCTGGAGCGCGCGATGATCGAAGGCTTTTGCTACGAAATTCTCTAATAAAACTGCGCGCTATTTGCCGTCGATATTAAAAGCTCAACGCTCGCGTACCGCGAAACATATTTAACGATATGAATTCATTTTCGTTGTTTGCCCGCGCGCTAATTTGTCATGTGTATAATCGATTCGGATACGAAACGAACTAGATTTTGTTTGCGCTCGGCACAAAATACCGGGCAATTATAAATCGTTTGATGATAAGTCGTTTTTGCGCACAAAGCTGGGTCCAATAATTCGTGATCCGCACCAAGGCAATTGTTCGAAGATACGCGAGACAGCTTTATCCGTCGGAGAACTGTTCTTGAGCAGTCTTTGCAAATGATCGTCGAATCAGACAAGGCCAAAAAAAATGAAAAGTGCGAAACGACGAAAACGAAAATAAGAGAAAGTTCAAATAATGTCGATATTTTGAGAAACAGGAAATTATTGAGTGATTTCGCTGAGAATAATAAAACCACGAAATATTTTATTTTTCTCATCACGCGTACTGAAAGTGCATTTTTCATCCACCTTTCCTAGTAGGAAGAGACGTGCTTTCCTTTGCTAGAGAGAAAAGCATTAACATTTCTCACTTGTGACATTAGAAAAGCATCTACTTTTTTCACCACTGGAAGAAAAATTGTATTAGTTGGGGAAGAAGCATTGAGAAAACGAAGTAGTAATATCGATTGTGATCGTAAAGAGATTTTATTTCGATTGTAATGAATTTAATTTTGATTACTTGTTAATTTTCCCATTTCTTTTTTTTTCGTTTAGTATATTATGTACTATTTCTTTCACTAGTTGTGCAATATATTATTTTCGGCAAACTTGTGACGTAAAAATAAATAGTATTAGAATCAATTCATTGTATTATTGCGATACAAAAAAAGAATGCCTTCAATATTTCAATATTTTAAAAGACATTTTGACATGTAGTTACATCTTTTTTATAAACAGCGTTTTAAAAAAACCAAATGTTGTAAGAATGCGGAAAAGAATACCCGATTTATTTTCTGAAATGAACAGTTCAATGGTTATTTTTCAATGTTTTGAAAATACGCGCATGAAATCCATGGAATCGATGTCGTGAAATTGACTGTAAAAATGTTTATTTGTTGAAATACGCAAATCAAACGTATGTTTTGTTAAACTAATTCTCGTTAAATTCTTTGTTCAATTGACTTTACAGCTAATTGGCAGTATAAACGTAGATTGTGGTTTTTGACCAGAGAATCTCGTTGGTCATGCAATAACAAAGTTGACTCGTTGTGCCAACTATACAATTTGGTAATATTGACAATACATTCCTCTGCGTGTAACACGCCATTAACCGCCGTTATAAGCGTGCCGTTAGAATCTGCTGCATTTTCATTATACGTCGGTTACAATTGCTATCGTTACGTCATTTTTTATCGTACGAAACCGCAAAACCAATTGTAAAAGGTTATAGTTCCATGGTTGTTACATTTTCAATTATTATTTTAACTCGTTCGGTGTAAATGAAAAAATGGAATAGCAATTAAAAACGAAACAATATAAAAGATCAAATTGCATGTCAGCAACAAATTTGGCCGTGGTGAAAACGTTCCAACAATATTATTTACAACAAGTTACTTTGACAATCCAATTACTTTCGTTTTTTTTTTTGTTTAAACATTTCTTTTAATGTTATATACAATTTCATTTGGTGTTAGAATATTCTATAAACTTATAACGATGTACCATTAAAAATAACCTCCATTCAATTGTGACGTTTATTCGCGAAACGTCGAATTCTTTATACCCTCTTTAAAGCTATTTTTCTCCACACACCGAATACGAATCTATTCACCGATGGAATTATGCGCTCATAAACTGATATTTCACATAAATTAAGATTAGCAATGCTTTTTATTAATCTTAAACAGATTTCCTTTCATTCCTACAATCAAATAAAATTCTTATTTCATGCCAGCGATTTCTATTTTCTTTGAGCGGACATTTTTCACGAGCAACTTTCTGCATGTCATTTTCGCTACTTGACCTTATAGAATATTTTTCAAGCCGCTTCTCCCATCGCAAGCAAAACGTGAAACGAGTCGATGACAAACGTCAATCGTCGACGCAGAAAGCGACGACGACTCGTCGTTTCATTAGCTCGCGTTTCGCGATTCGCATCGATTGTAAAGGCGTAAAATCAGTTTCAACAAAAAAAAAAAAAAAAAAAAAAAAAGGAAAGGGTTATCAACGTCGCTTCTCTCCCCTTTTCTCTTCATTATTTTTCCCATCCGCGAGTCATCGCGTTTCCTTCGAGGGGAAAAAAAGAACAGGGAGAAAAGAGTTGACTTTTTTCCCGGCGCACTTTCAAAAACTTCCCGGACGAAATCCAAACAAGTAAATGAGTTTTCAACGAGTTGCATGAACGAGTTCCCGATGACTGCCGGGCAAAGATTTCCACTTTGGATTAAGTTTGATTAAAGATGTATGCGACTTAACGCGTTATCATAACGGATTATTGTTATGATAGTTTCATTCGTGAGATGGCGCGAGAATCGCCGTAGCGCTCGAGTTTTCTGAAAAACGAGTGGAAGGGGAAACGTGGAACAAGGACGGGCGTCCTGTTAGTGGCATGTCGGGCGCAATACGCGGTGCAAAACGATGCCAGAACCGGAGAGACTGAGAGGGAAAAGGGGGAAACTGGGGGAGGCCCTCGGGGCTCCGAGGGGTAAATTTGTTTAATTAAACAAAAAGTCGCGGCAAAAAAGCGGCGTTCGATCCGCGCCGTGAAAGGCAACGGGCCGTTGATATCGCGCTTCCGGGCGTAGTTGTAAGGAATTACGATTGTTGTAGTTATTCGCGTCACGCTTATGGAGCGCATGATGCACTCCCATTGATTACGGGTAATCTGTCAGATATTTCACGGCGTTCTTTTATCTCGCGATGTTGCCAGCCATGAAATTCAATATCAATCCGTTTATCTTGTAAAACGGCGCGGCGCGCGCGCCGTTATTTATGGGGCCCCATAAAGCGCAGAAACAACGCGAAATTGCGCCCATATCTTTGCCGCGTTACGGAAATGATTGCTAATAATCATCGCGGCTTTTATTGCCGCTGGCCGAAGCGCCGCGGCCGTCGATCTCGCCGTCGCCGTTGAAAATCCGGTGCAAAGTTCAATTTGCCGAGCGGAATTTTCGGTCCCGTTTCGGGCTTCATTGTTTGACGTTTCGAATGATGCGGGGCGATTTGTATGGGTTGGACGGTGGTCGCGTTTTGTCGGATGATTTTCGCTCGCGTTGGTATTCTTGAATACTGTGAGAAAAAAATTTAGCTGTGTCGACGGAATCATTTCATTGAATTGGTTTAGTTGTAATTAGCGAGCGAAACTGATTTTATTTTATTTTATTTGTTTAGATGATTCAATAAAAACTAGTAATATCTGGAAAAAAATTAATTTTGTTTTTGCAGTTAAATAATTTTACGGACTTTATGAAAAAATGTTGTAAACTTTTTTGGGAAAAAAATTTTTAATTTAGATAAAAAGAACAAAAGTAATTTTAATTAGACTGTTGCAACGTGTTTTTATCTTAACAAAAATTTATCGTAATTTTTCACGTACCATAAGAATAATTACTTTAAATTCAACGCTGGAATCTGAAAATTAATAATTAGTCTTTTAACATAATACAAACTTTCTTAAATGTAAAGATTTATTTGTTGTCTGGAAAACTCTGGAGTACATGAGAAAAATACCAAGAAAGATTAATTATACTGATATTATTGATGATTTTTATTTCTTGAATATAAGCTATATTCTTATTATAAATGTATTGTCTTGGTAACGTGAATTCATAATAAGAAAGATTCGTTAATATCTATGTTTTATTAAGAAAGTATCGATATTTCATGTAAGGCTATATATATATAATTCATAAATAAATGCTGCGGTCGTGTGATTTTTACTTTATCGCGAAAAAAAATGTAATAAAAATTACTATCTCTTTAAATAACAACACTCAAATACATTGAAATTCGTTTTAATATGTCCATAAATTTATGTCATTAAAATGTTTTAAACTTTGACCTATTCTTTCGACACCGAAAACAATTTTTCTTATCAACTGCAAATCATAACTTTCAATATATATCAACGAAAAAGCATATTAAATAAAAGTAATAATGGCAGCGATACGATACCAACAATGCATTAAACTTCATAAAACCAGAATTTTGCTGGTACTCCGTAAACTTTTTCCCCATATGGGAAGTGAATTCGCAACAGCGAACGAATGCGGTACTTATGTGCCGCACTATATGCGCACGCGCATTCATGAACTTTCCACTTTAATCCCCTCCATTTTTCACACCCCAATAACAGTGATAGATAGTTTGGAAATTGAAATGGGTAGATTCCTAACTCCAAAGTCATTTACACCGCGACACTAAAGTCCGTTTATTTTCCTCGGCACAATGCAACTTGCTTCACTGCTTGATCGCCGTGATCTCCGATCGCGATTATGACACCAAAACCATTATTAAGTTAAATTAATGCGCGCGCATTTGTCGGCGCGTATCAAAGCATCGGGAACGTGATAGGTGTAATTGCGCGATCGCGAGCACTTGGACGTTTGTTTTCGCCCCGCATAAATAGCTTTTAATTGAAAAATAATAATCATATCGATGGCAGCGATAAAGCAAAAGTAACAAAAAAATATCGCGATTTTCGCGGATTAAAAATAATAACAGTAATTAACAAAGGTTTATTATGGCAGTTGCACCTGTGTATACGATCAGAACTGGAAACCCACCTCGTGCATATTCATTTACGCTTGATTATATTGTAGTTAATGTAGTATTTATTATAATGGTTTATTTGTGTTCGCCGATAATAACGGCGGGTATAAAGTAAGGTTTGACTCGTGTGCCATTAAAGCGAATATAAAGATCGCGGACAGCGATCGAAACGTCACTGTAATAAATATTTGTAATTAATTTCGGGCGATCGATAAGTTTTCCCATCGTGAACCTATATTAAATTATCGCTTTAAAAAACTGTTTCGTAAACTTTACCGGAGTTCGGTCTAGGTATAACTACGTATTTTGTTAAATAAACCGACCCAGCTAAACAGATCTGTATAAAGTCGAGGCAATGTTTTTCTTGATATTTTCCTTTTAATGAATTCTAAAAGAGTCGTCGTTTTTCTATTTGTTTAGCGTTTACATCGACGAACTACGCGTTTCCCTTTTGGCGATGGATTGATTTTTGGGAAATTTTATTATTCAAATACGCGTTTCTGCCGCAATTCAAACTCGCGCGATTCTTTACGTCGCACTAAAACCCGACGGCTCTTCGCTATGTTTTGACTTCTGATACATTTCTAGCGCGCATCGAAACTTGTTTTTCCCGTTACACTCTGTAACTCGATGTTTCGCCACGTTCGAGAATCCGCCCGACGTTTCTTTCCCCGCCTTATTCTGATATCGTATATATATATTTTTTGTTTGCACCACGGTACACAATTTTTCGATCGGAAATAACATCGCGTCGCTAATTCCGAAACGAGCAACGAAGAAACCACGGCGAAAGAAACGAAAGCAACATTTGGCCTCTCGTCGGCGCTCGATATTAACTAACAGGCAACGGTCGGTTGAGCTTTCGATTAATATTTCGCGCCGTGATTAATGGAAAGAAAACGAAGCTTTATTGACAATTGATAAGACGTAAATTATACAATTGAGCAATTACAAGCCGTGGAGGAGGATTAATGAAATTAATGAGCTGAGCGATAATCGATCGAATAAATGTATGCTGCGATGAAATCAGAAAAGTTCGTTTGGGTTGAGAAGGAATAAAGAATGCTTTGGAGCACGATCAGGCGAGGTTGAAAAGAATAATGTTTGAGATTGAACATTTAAAAATTATTGTATTGCATATTATGAGCAACTGATTCAGGACCAAGTAATTCAGTTTCGAACTTTTTTTTTTTTACTTTATTTGAAACAAGAAATTTAGTTGGATCTACTAAAAATTTATGCTGAAATTATTGTCAAATGTCTGCTACTAAAATTTGTGTTAAAATTATTAAAAACTTATGCTATCATTTAACAGTTTTTTTTATGATTTCTTCTTATGTTTAAGGTACGTCTTTAAACAAAATCCATTTCTGTAGTAAAATGAATTTATTTATCATTTATTTATCGTTTGTACTTTGACACCAAGTAATTACAATCTTCACTTTTACATTATCTTTTTTCCGATTCTGCACAAACGCAATCCGTTAACCAAAGTTCGTTCTCTTTAATGTAGACGTAATTAACTTTCACGCCAATAATTTCGCACGTCTTGTTTCTGTAGCGTTGTGATAACGCGAGGAAAATGAGACGCGTGAGTGCGTTAGAATGTGACTACACACGTTGTATAATCATTTCAACTTCATCAAAATTGAAGTGATCAGTTGCCCGAATGA
This sequence comes from Aradophagus sp. ZL-2020, assembly GCA_022817685.1. Classification (NCBI taxonomy): domain Eukaryota; kingdom Metazoa; phylum Arthropoda; class Insecta; order Hymenoptera; family Scelionidae; genus Aradophagus; species Aradophagus sp. ZL-2020. The sequence goes on from JABFOV010000278.1 coordinate 41,958, forward strand.
AAAGTAAATAAATATCTAACACGGAGCATTTTCCAACCAATTACCAGCGAATAAAAATACATTTTTGTAACACCTTTATTAATATTTAACCGACGTTTTGATAAAAATGTCGACTATGAATTTGGAAATAAAATTAACTCTAAAATAAATTATTTATTATTCATTAATATGTGTTTCAATTTTAATTCTTAAGACCTTTGAATTCAGTTGTACATTACATTGACGTTTATCAACGTATACTAAATTTGAGACACCAAACGATTTTCCAAGCAAGACGTTTCTTCGAGCATATTCATTGACCAAAACAGTGTGGCGCGCGATCATAAAAAATTAATCGGTCAAATTAATGCGCGACAAATGACGAACGGGGAAACAATAGGCGAGTTTTCGACGAGAAGTTGGCAATGATTGGTAATCGATTAGCAACGATCGATGGGAGAATTATTAATGAGAAATGTCGAATGATTGATCGCCGATGATAACGTTGTAAAAAGCGGAATTTTCGAGTTATAATGAAAAGTTTTTTTTCCACCGGACTTTTTCGCGCTGAAAACGAGTTATTTTTCCGGCAAAATAATTAATCGGAAATGGCCTTTATAAGGATTGAAATTTAATAAGGCTGGACTGTAATTTCGCTTAATTAACAGTAAAATAATATTTTTCGTATTCGCACGTTTGGATTACGGGAGCGAAAAATAATTCGGCCCTTATGAAAAATTAATGCGATACTCGTCGACTCCATTAATGGCGGCAATTCATGTGATATCCAAGAATTGACAATTGCGAATCAAAAATAATTCGATATTACTAAAGTTAGCCGAACGCTCGTCGAATATTTATCTTTGATCGCGTTTCATTAACGATTTGCCTGTGAGTGTTTTACTTGTGAAAACTCGCAGTCATTATCGTCTTTTTTATATATATATAATTTTCAGACATCGGCTGGCAGAAGCAGGATGCGGGAGAAGGTTGAATTAGCAATTCATTTTACGATACTTCGATACCCAAAATTCATTATTTGCCGGCATCATTCACTTTACTTATAAACATTGTCAATCGCGATTGCAAAATTGAGTTCGTTTCGTTAACCTAAATGAATGTTTCAAAATACTTGGCAATCCGTCCTCGCTGCCAGTCAATTCTGTCGTTTTATTCGCAGCAGAATCAAACATCGTAAAAAATCAATTAAACAGCATTAATTCGCGCGCGTTTGTCGAATGAAAGGGCCAATTCGACGCGCCAGTTCAATGAATATAAATATCGAGCGCGCGCGTTTTAAATTCACAACTATCGCGCATCAATTATAATTACGCACGACGATCGGCCGTTTTCATAAATCGTAAGCATTCGGATGATTAATAACACGACCTCCCCTCCCCTTTTTTTCGCGCGAAACAAATTGTATTCGTTCAAAATGCGACGAAAAAGTACGCGGGCCAAAAAATTAATACCCCGTAAATTCGAAACGTCCCGGCAATAAAGTTTCATTTGGCCTTGTTAAAACCTTGTTTAAGCCCTTGAATTGCCAACGCTGTAATGAAAAAGCTCGGAAGCCGGGACGAAAATGTCGCGGAATGGGTGTGAATTTGTAAAGTTGATTTTGCAACGTCGGACTGCGAAAACTGCGAAATCGCAAAAACCACTTTATCTCGTGATTCCGCGCCGTGATTTTCCATCTTTTTTTCCATCTTTCTCCGTCAGTCAGTGAGCTTTCCAAGAGCAAGATCGAAGGACCCTGCATGTAAGTCGGAAAGTAGGGTCCCGAGCGCAGGAGCTGTCTACCACATGCAGCTCAGAGACACCGAGACACCGAGTCAACGCGCCGCCCGGTGTTCGCGTGAAATAACAGATCGCAACAGAGTGAGTGATGACGAACTATACGGCGTGTCGACAAGAACAGCGACAGCTGCTATACCTAGCGCAATCTTGTATGCTGCCGAGTGCCGCACGACGA
>JABFOV010000279.1:0-43906 GCA_022817685.1 Aradophagus sp. ZL-2020
GGTTAACACTTGTACAAAAATTTTGGGTATTATTGATAAACAAACTTTAACACTACATTTGTTCGCATAATTTCCTTGAATTTATTCAGTTTACGAAAAATGTTCTTTAAGATATTAGTATAATTTTTTTAACTGCAACTGATAGTAAATAACAGAACAATTTTTTATCTATCATCGATGAGTGAAATTATAATGAATTATAGGTAATCACATAATATTTCTATATCAATTGTTGAAAAAGAAGCGACCTAAATATCGACAATTGGTAAGTAAAAAAGATGTTTCGTCACCTAATCTAAGAACATGTATTGCTCAAGTATTGTATTATTAAATATAATAGCTGAATCAATTGAATTATTGTTTAATATCAATTGCAGGTTGTCATCATCATCATTTTCATTATAATACATTGTAAACATTTATATTTTTTTGTCAACATATTTCATTTATAATCAACAACTGTCGATATTGCAGGTAGCCGACTTTTCTCAAATTATGAAAGACCTAAAGTATGATGAAAATATTGTGTTAGCGAATACTTTTTTTTTAATCAAACTTTAACAGTTTATCACGTAATGTACACAATTATTACTAATAGTGAAATTTTAATCACTTTTGTGATACAATCTTTCGAAATCAGCTATCTAAATAATTTTGTTGTTAATTTACGAAAATGGAACAAACAAAAAGAATTTAAAACCAAATACTTAGAATATTAAAAATATTACAAACAAACAAAATTATGATCCCAAAAGTGACGAACGTACGTTACAATCCTTTGAGTTCGCCTTGATTAGCAATGCTCTTTCAGTGATGCTTCTTATACATAAGTCAAAATCGTTAGAATTACGGCACAAAGTTTCTTTAAAATGCGTTCTAAACTGTCCAAACCTTTCTTTACATAGTTTAGCATTCTCGTTATTCCGAACGGAAAGCCGGCGTCGTAACATCTAATTCAACAGCGCAGTTTCGCCATGGTTTTCTAAGGTTTAACAAGCTTGCTGTATCAAGCAGCAACGCACTACTGTCACTTTATTTGGCATTATACGCTTCGGCTCAACTTGAGCTCGAGATACTCGCGATTCATGCCGTGCGACATGTACACGTACATAAATATATAATATACATTTCATTTTGATTTATCTGAAAAAATTTGAATTTTGACGGACGAGTGTTAAAAAGAATTTTTACTTTTATATTGCTTTTATTTCTCTGCGAATTTACGTTTGTCTTTTTATTATTTTTTATACTTGCATTATTTTGCATAGAACATTGGTAATTGTTATTGAGGTCATTTTAATCAAATTTAAATATTCGCGGTTGAGCATTTCTATCGTTATATATCATTCGACTAAATTCATTAGTTGTTATTGTTATTATTATATTATATTATTTTATTATATTATATATATACAATATATAGCATATATATTATTAATAGTGTTGCAGAATTTCCAACCATTTATACTTCAACAACATTGCTTCAAAATACTTGGAAATACTTTAAGCTTTAAACATCAGAAACAAAACTTTATACTCAAATGTGTTCAGATTACAACCTTTTAATTGAAAAAAGTCTTGATTATAATATTTGCTCTTCGAATTTTTCCCAAGTCCAAAACTCGTGGCACTGTGCCACGTGGCAAACTTAACGCACGTAAAAAATTAGGAAAATTGATTCCTCACATTGATTAGCCATATGCATAATACAATATAATTTTTAATCTAATTATTATAAGAGAATGATTTATTTTTGTAAAAATAAATATTCTCAATTACTTAACGGGAAATTGAAGAAAAGGACTTTGCTTACTGGTTTGGTAATGTATCTTTTTTTTTCTTTTCAAAATGAAAACATTTGTTTTTTGTTTTTTTTTTTTAATACTGCACATGATTCAAGTAAAAATGATGTATAAAAAATGTGGGTTTTAATTAAACGACTTGGCAAACATTGATTTTAAGAAAACAATCTAGGTCAAGGTTCATTGATATTCTAACATTTTCAATATCGGAGATTTTATACGACTGTCATAAATCTGTCATTGTAATACATACAATTTCAATTTTCCTTTAATATATTTCACCTTTATCATCATAACCCTGCCAATCGCTGAGTCATATTTCAGTTAGGACAAATTTAAGGTCCTTTCGCGAATTGATACATCCACTAGGATAATTATCTGATTTCAAAAACCGCTTAGATGAATAGAGCCGGTTTACGGTCGATAGATTTGGTAATCGTGATATTCAGGACGTGTAATACAACTAGAATATTTGATAATAACTAATCTCCGTTCATTCTTCATGAGAAACCATAGTTATTTTGTTAGTCAAAATCGCATCTCAAAAATAATAAAGATTATTTTATAGAGCTACGGCAATATTTCAAAGAGACGGCCGACATTCATTACTTATTGACTCGATATTTTTACTATTTATCTTCCTTTTAATCGTAGAAATAAACGTCTTTTTGGTGATTGGTAGACATGAATAAATACTAAGATAAATTTCTAATTGAACGTACGATCGTTTTGATGCATTCGTGCTTAAATAATTAAATTTGATGAATATATCAGAAAGTTTTAGACCTGACAATCCTAGTCTTGCATTTCCTATGAATATTTATTTTATAATCTTTAGAGCACAGTAAGTAAATAATTACTTTGGCCGTTTCTAATTAGAAATAATCAAATTTAACCATCCGTAATGTCTTATATAAATAGCATTCCCTTTCATTGATATATAATTTCTAATGAATATAAATTAACAGCAATTTTGTTTATCTTTTCAATGTTGAAATGAATCTCAAAGTCGGGGTCCACATTGAACCATAGTAAAATTGTATGAATACAAATTTTCGTTAAAATGCACTGCGAGCATTATAGAAATATTATAATTTAATTTTAACTGTACTCAATATGCAGCGTGCCAACGCGGAAAACAAACTTTTTTTCTATTAATATTGTTATTGGATATATTTATCAGATACCAATGGTTTGCCAATCCGAATATTTTCGATTTGCTGATCACACGTTGCAACGTTATTGACACTCCAGTAGTTAACCAACGTTGAGTGACCGTAGTCTGTCAATATCAGCCGGCTCATTTGAAATACAGACGTCGCATCTTCCTTCGATTGAATAATGGTGACAGTTTTTATCGTTTCTTCTCTTGCATTTACGTTACGTTAATGCATTTCCAGACAGGAAATCATAATCACAGAAACTTGTCCATTTGTCAATCTTTTTCTTTTTTCTTTTTGTATTATCCTCGTTTTAACTGATTCCCAGTTTTATTCTGTTTGTTTTCCTTATTTCCTTCCATTTACTTCATCTCATAAATCGTAGAATTTCATAAATTAACTTTTACAAGTTAAATTACATAAGTTTATTTTTAGATTTCAGTGCAACTAGATAAAATATATTCGTATTGAACGGCAGCGGCCAAGCTGTTGGAACTTTCATGATGTACAGAAAGAAAGAGACAATATTTTTCGAAAAAGTATTACAATTGCGATGATTTTATGGGTTAAGTTTTTATTTTGTTGTTATAAATGTTCGAGAATCTAGAAGATACAGATTTATTATTTAACACCGATAGTTAAGTCTTAAATTTACAAATGGGTCTGAAAAGTAATACTTGAAATGAAAAGTGTTTTTTGATTTAAGTGAAAATAATAATACTAAATAGTTTTCAACTTATTGATTTTTTAAATTTTTTAATGGATACTTTTTAAAATTTGTTAATAAAAGTTAATATTTAACATTTAATTAATACACTTATCATTTCTTAGTTTTAATATTTCATAAATCTTCAAAGTGTTTGCTAGCTCTAGTTAGTTAATTATCGTTCAGGTGAAATGGACAAACCAAAAAAATAAATTAATCATTTTGAAAATCTAGTCACAGAAGTTGTGAGTAATTTTCATTGTAATTAGCTTCATTGAATTTAATCTGCAGATAGTTGCAATGACAATCCGGAAATGTGGGGTCAGCAACGTACTTTTCAAATTCAAATAAGAATATCGATTTTCAATAGATGAAAAAATTACTGCATTAAAAGTGAATAATAAATAATTTTTTTTATAAAACACGTATAAAAAGATATATCATTACACAATTAAAATGTCATACTGCATATTGTTATGTATGTATATGTATATACATTTTATATACAATTTTTTATCAAAATTAATCTACAAAAAAAATAATTAACACCAACACATTCAAAAATGAACATAAAATAATATTATAAAGTCAAACAATAATTTAACCGTTTTCTTCCTCAAATAATCCCACTTCGTCTGAACGTCATCGTGGAAATCATTGAAACCATCTACCAAATTATTTTGAAAACCATTGAAACCATCTACCACATTATTCTGAAAACCATTGAAACCATCTACTACATTATTCTGAAAACCATTGAAACCATCCACCACATTATTCTGAAAACCATTGAAACCATCCACCACATTATTCTGAAAACCATTGAAACCATCCACCACATTATTTTGAAAACCATTGAAACCATCTACCACATTATTCTGAAAACCATTGAAACCATCTACTACATTATTCTGAAAACCATTGAAACCATTTACCAAATTATTTTGAAAATCATTAAAACCATCTACCACATTATTCTGAAAATCATTAAAACCATTCACCAGGTCATGATTAAACCAGTTAGATACGTCTACTCCAAATTTATTAAAAACTGTTGACACGTCATCAAAAAACTTTTTAATTTCTGCCGAAATTTCTTGAGAAAATTGTTCAATATCTTTACCCAACTGTTTCATTTGCACGTCCAATTTTTTAATTTCGTTATTAATATTTTCACCCAAAATATCGAAAGTTTCTTTTACAGTTTCGGTAAAAATTTGTATTCGTTCACCGAATTTTTCGAATTCTTCTTTGATGTTTACTTGTACGTTTGTAACAAATTTGATGATTCCTTGCACTGTTCTATTCAATTGCGGATAACGATCCGCCAGACACAATGCGAAGTTTCTCATTTTACCGATTGTATATTTGACTCCCTGGACGAAAAGACATTTTTGTATCGAACCTGTCAGTGATATCAACTTCCTTAACGTGTCTCCGTTTTTATAAATATACAACAATTCTTTGCCTGCTCCAACCGCTTCTTTTTGTATCTAAAAGAAATTACGTTAATGAAGTAGGGTCTATCAATAAGAAACATTCAAAATTTCAAAATTTCGTTACTCACGGTTTTTATGCACAATTTAACTTTGTCTTTCTTGTTTTCTCCTGTTGATTGATTCGTGCAATTACGAAATCTTTTTTCAAATAATTGTAACTTGCTGTGGAAACCATCAGCGATGACACCATTGAAAAAAGCAGCAGCTTTTAATAAGTCATGAAACATTTTTATGGCACATGTTTTCCCTTCTTCTATAACACTGAGTGTATCTTTTTTCCAGTCGAAAAAACCGCACGTTTCCTTCGTGATATTAACTTTCATTTCATTAACAGCCATGCTTTCCACCTGAAATATATTATGAAAATTAATGTCGAATTTACCGTGCGAATAAAAATTTATTTAAATTTTTCTTCTAATTGGAGTAAACGTGTTTTATAAGACAGAAGTTGCATTTATTTAAAACAATTTAAAAAATACTCTAATTTCGAGGAAATAGGTCTATAATTGTACTATTGTTTACACTATTTAGTTTAAATACATGACAATTTTATCTCATAGAACACGTTTACTCCAATTAAGGGAAAAGCTTGATTAAAATTTCTATCAAGCAAAATCATGTATTCACATTTCATCTTTTTATATAATTCCAATTCCTAACAAAAATTCAAAAATATTATTGTTTTATGCATTGTGAAATACTTCTTGTACATAGTATAGATCGATAAAATAAATGACACCTAGTTAAGGTAACACTAAAAGTTTATTCTGCCCTTAATTTGTCCATTTTGAAGAATTATTCAATTTTTATTGAAAGTCCCGAGGGGATTTCGATAAAAGTGAACTTGATGACCTAAAAAAAATTACGAAGCCATAAAATACGCAAGTTTAAAGTTCATCTCGTATGATTAACATAGGACAAAAAACCGATGAAATGTGTAGAAAAAGTACAATTATTTATTCGCTGTTGATATTCATTAGAGAGGCTATTTAATTTATTTGAAACCCAGAAAAAATTGTACTTCAATAATGTCATTAGAACCACAAACTGGCATTGAATGAATGCTGATTTCTTTTTTCAAAACATAATTTATACTCACGCTATTAGCAACAAATGAAACTCCGTTTAACATAATGTTCAATGTTTTTTCGACTTCAGTGATCGTTGAGTTGATTTGATCTAAAATGTTTTGTATTTCCTTACTGGCTTCCTTTTGATTACTCTCATAATACCGTTTGATTTTTTCGCTTGCATCATTCTTCATTGTTTCGAGGTCTTTATCATTGTCTGTGACACCCTCTTGTATAACCTGCAACAAAAAGATACAAGCAGTCGTAGAAATCTGGATTTATCTGTTACAAACCAAACGAATGGAATTAAAATTTACGTCAATTATCATAAATTTGTTTTCGTAGCTTCATGGCTTTGTTATTTAATTCTCGAAATAACAAACAAATTGCAAAAAATATAAAAAAAAAAATATTGATTCAGGGACGTTTTAGAAAGTAAATGTCAAACAGAAATGTTGTTCGTGGTTGGTTTATATTAAATTTCACTTTGAGCGAATGGATACTATAAGGTCGATTACACTGTACCCTTCGCCCTAAATTAATTGAAATGTTTCCTCCCCAATTGAAATTTTAAAACCATTAAAACATTTTTACCGTCAATTTTTGTTATACGATGTGAAATAACTAGAAGTAATGAAAATTGACAAGCATTGTTATAATTTTTTTATCTGCCATTGAATTAGTTTATTACTCGCTTTCCTCTGAACAAAATGTATTACAAAAATGAAAATTGACATGAAAACAAAGTTACAATCTACTGTTCGTATTGAAATATAATATTCAGAGAGAAAAAATTGTCCTAAACACATTTTTATAATATGAAAAAGTTACTTGTATTATAAAAATAAACGAATAAAATAATAACCAGCGTGACATAGATGAAAATAAAACTATTATTTGATTATGTAGTAATTACCAAAATTAATATGTAGAAAAACGCCCATCTGGGATCAACCATGGTAACGGTTGGTCAATATACACTTTGTACACTGACAGTTTTTTTTAATATCTAATCATTGAGATGTATTTATTAACACTGAACATGGATTTTTTTTTATTTCATTGACTTTTGATAAAGTAAATGAATCACGATAATACCGACATTTCACCTATCATAAATATGCAATTAATGATTCTATTATCGATATGAGACTGTGATTTAAAATGGGCAATTTTTAATACAAATGAATTGGGTGATTAAAATTTTTAAAAGAATCATTCGTAGAAAAAATGTAACAATGAGATGGATTTTATATTAATAATATGAATTATACAAAAATACGAACAATATAACTAATTTCCATTTTTTTTTATTATTATGAGAACTACGCAGAGAGAAAAACATAGTAATTGAAACCACATTTAAAATAGAACGCTGAATGTAAAAAAGAAAAGAGAGAAAAAAGTAATGAATATTCATTTTTGAATATTCTTTGTTGATTCAAGAGTTAAACAAACATTTTTTTAATTATACTTTATCTCCGGGTAGGTTTGTAGTAAGATTGTTGGTTTTTCGTAATTTATTTGTCTTTGCAAATAAATTTTCGCAAATTTCGTGTAAAAATAATGTATACAAATAAAAACATAAAAAATATTAAAGTGCTAATTATAAATATAATTTGTCTTGCTTCAAACACACACACATATATGTGTGTGTATATATATATATATATATATATATATATATATATATATATATATAACGAGAACATAATTTGAAGTCTAGTAATAATAAATTTAATGTGTAAACTTAGTTCACAGTTTTTATGTCAACATCCTGTAATATACACGACCATAACCGGGGTAAACTTTTGGCAAGTGACGCAGGAAAATATATTTTGAATTCATTTGCAACTTTTTTTTCTTTTTTTTATCAAAGTTTAACTTTCGCCAAACATATTTCTTGCCAAACTACAGATTTTCGCATTTTCGCATTTACCGCCAATACATTTGTAATTGTTACTTGAATAAGAAACTTATTTCAAAATTGTAATATGTTTTTATCAAATGTTCAAAAAAAAAAAAAAAAAAAAAATTTTGGTTTGTAATTCTTTTATATTTTTTTCTTTATCGTTTTTTGGTTTTTTCTTAGCTATTTGTAGAAAACTTGATTTCTATTCTCATTTATTTTTAATTATGCTTCAAATTTTTAATTGTTAATGACACATTCAGAAACAATAGTTTGAAAATTATTATTGTAAATAATACATAAATGGAATACACCAAATATCTTCTTTTTTATTTTAAAAAAAATGTACATCTGTTTTGATAGTTAAATTAAATCGATTAAATTAAATTTACAACAATTGTTAACGTGGAACAACGTCGAAATTTAATTCACTTGGATTGAATTATATACGAGATTTTCAGAAGGATTTGCAGATGTTCGTATTTCTAGCTTCTACCGCATATGATTTTTCATTTCCTTCCAGTGATCATTTTATCTCAAGTATACGAAAAAAATTCAATCAGATTTTAATAAAATTTAATAAAGAGTTGAAATTTTAAAAAAATTATATAATATGCAACAATCAGCAAGCTGATGTTATTGTCGAATAACTTTTTTCTTTTTGCAAAATCAAATTATCTTTCAATTTATTGTCACAAAGCAAACATTTTATTCAGCGTCTTTTTTTTAGCAAAAGTCTATTAATAAGCAATTAATTTTTTATGCATTACTTCTATCTGCTTTGAGTGTGTCTACTTTAATCTAAGCTGAAGAGCATTTATTTTATGAGGATAATTTGATTCAGCATTTCAATATAGTTATCACGACTTTCAATTCAATTCGATTATTAAAATAGAATGAATGTAGCAGAAATGATACAAATGAATATACAAATAAATTGATAAGTACGTAAATTGATGAATAAGCAGATTCATAAATAAATAAATGGAGCAATTAATATTATTGTAAAGGATAGAAACATCTGTAACTCTAATTTAACGAACTGACTAATAAACATACAACATGTTTACATTTTTGTATGTTAGTAGGATATTAATTGAATTTCCGACCACGTGTTACGACTCCAATCAGTGAAAATGCGTTTTAGCGGATACTTTTAAGTTACTTTTCCCATATTTCAATGATCTATCCTGATTTATATCAACGATACCAAGAGTGTCTCAAAACGAAACTGTTTTTGCAGCGTTATCGCAATAATGCATAATATTTTTTTGCAATTAATTAAATTAATTGATTGCAGTTCAATACTAACTATAACTTTAGTAAATGGGAAAGTAAAACGAGGACTATAATTATGAGTATAATAATACTATCTTTCGCAAAAAAGATCAATTAAAATGAATGTAGCCAACTAAAGCTCGATAATTAATACGCTTCTATTTCACTGCATTCTTTATCTCGTTTCGCATCATTTCACGCTGCGTACGCAATTCACCTTAAGAAAAACGTAATTTGAAAAATTATTAGCGTCAGATTCTTTTGTTTACTTGAAACCAAAGACCATTTTTAATTTATTTCATAATTAAGCGAACCCGGCCGATGCCTCTTTGCGCGGATGGTTCGGCAAACAAAATCGAGATTGAAAATTGATATATCATAGATACGGGAATTTCATGTACGGACGTAACACTGATGTATCGTGCAAATAATTAAAGCAGACATTTTTTCATTATAACTATCAAAACGAATCAGTCGAAAATACCAGTGGTTTGTGATTAAAAAATGGACTCCTCTCACGCATACGGAACACGAGGTTTCGTTTGCAAAAGTGGCCATTATGGCTCCGCAACGGCGAATAATTGCCGAGAAAATTGTTTTCATATTTCCATTTTATCGATCTCCTTGTTCCTCAAAGTTGCCTTCATTTTTAATACAATCAGATTTGTACCAAGTACGCGTGTACGTAAAGTGAAGTTTTCTGGAAAATGCTTTTACCTGCTTTGAATTTTCGTATAAATTCATATGCATATATACTCGATCATATAAATAAATATACAAGATCCATATCCATAATAATCGATTTCCCGACCATTCATTCGAAGATAAATGGTTTTTACTGAACGAGCAATATTCGAAGCGTTCGCTCTATCTATTTTTGAAAAACGGTGTGTTTTGCCTCATCGGAAACATGAATTCGAGAATCCAGATGGCGCGGTTTATTGTTTTCAATCCGCTCTAGCATACGTATTTATATAAATTTTTAAATATAAGTATGTTTAAAAAACGCGAAGGAGCAAAAATCGTATGAAATCATGTGGTATCGCTGTTTCGTGATCTCGAGCAATCAATATTTCTTAGCACATGTCCAATCGTGGCTGCGCGTGGATCGTCGACGCAGACGAGGGAAATTTGATTGTTACACCCCGTGATTGTTGGCTCGGCTTGGCAAGACGCGAAGCACAGTCGTGGCGCATCCGCTGTCGGAGGCGGAATCGACTCACAATTCGACACGACCTTCAAATGTAACGAAACAAGTTCGTCCAACCGGCGTCGCGTTGCAATTGATTGCGTTTTTATTTCGCGAATAAATTAATCGGAACAATTTTTCACCAACGCGCGCGAGTCGATAAAGTTCGTCGCGAAAGTGTTCTGTGAATGGTTAGTGTGAAAATCTGCGAACAGTTTTTTTTTTTTTTTTATTTATTTTGTTTATTTGATTTGGCAAAACACGTTGGATTATTCGTGTCGTTCAAACATCGGATTTTGTGAAAATTGAGTTTAAAGGAGTGTCGAAATTTGATTGAATTTAATTTCGTTTGACACCCGCGTAAAAATCGAAGGAAGCGAGATCTTGGTTTATGCGTCGTAAATTATTCAAAACTAAAAAGAGAGCGATGGACGGGCTCGATTCTGAATTTACGAGATTGACATGTGGAGGAGGACCTTATGTCGCGATGTTTTCTGACGAGGGAAGGAAAATTTCAAATGATTTACGAAAGTGAAGTGTCGCTCGGAGATAAAATGATTGGGATGATGTTGGCCGTTGTCGTTTATGGTTGAAAGTAATTAAAAGGTACAATGAAAGTAAAATTTATTTTCTATCGAGTTCGCGACGCGATCGAACTTCGTGATACGACTTTTATGGCACAGTTTATGTTCTTTTCTTTCAAGTTTTTTTTATTATTGCTTTACTTAGAGAAAGTTCGGTGGTTAGTAAATCTTTTCGATAAATCAGTCGCATTGATAAGAGTTATAAATATTCCCCGGATCAACTGTTTGAGTCAGTGACATTTCTCTTAGTTTTATTTATTTGAATCTCGATTGTAAGAAATTGAGAAACGGAAGATTAGAGTTGTGAAATATGTTTATACGTGGTTGGAAAAATTATAATAATTTTTCTATACGTGCGTAAGCAAAAGCTTTGGCGAATTAAAATGTAAATCGATATTTTATAATTTCATGTTCTTTATTTATGGCCAAGTCGTCAAGGCTTTTTTTCAAACTTGTAAATTTGGAATAAATCGACTGTGAATAAAGGAAATGAAATTCAAATTGCAACGTTGTTGATAAATATAATTTGAAAACATTTTTTTTTTTTTTTTTGTATTAGTCTTGAAACCCACTTTTACGGTATTCAGAAATTATTCAAAAAATAATGAAATGTATTCGGATATTCATAGAAATCATTCGCTTTTGAGAGTATTCAATGAATTGAAGAATTTGAATTGAAATTACACCAACCTTTACTTTCGCAAATTTGTTTGCGAAGCATCGTATAGCTGATGCGACCGTTCTGAAAATATATTACTTAGAACTGTAATTTGATAATTTTCCGAATTTGCGGTATATTATATTTGTAAACTTCAGACATGTGAGAAATCCAGCGAAAATTCGAATAAATTTCTTCTTGCATAAACATTAAAGAAATATAATTTTGCAACTTACGTTGTACAATTTTATTTTTCTCAACTATAATTAATGTTTTAATAGAAGTCATTTAAACAGTATCATCAACTGTGAGAATGTTTTTTTCTTTTTTTTTTTAATTTCTACTTTTCGATATAATCCTTGACGCGGTAACAGCATTATTGCTTAATGGATTTTCGCAAGTATGAATGTATATTTACAACAAAATACGTGCGCGCTCAATTCGACGTTGAACACACTTTTATTCTGATATAACATCACATTTTATGTTAATACACATAATTATTATTTTTTTCAAACTGCATGAATAATAAATCAAACGAAGAGATATTTTTTTATAAAGATTTTGCCAGTTGTACACACACAATATATTGCTTTAATTTATAAACTATAAATTAAAAACTGTCAGAGGAACATGTCACTGAGAGTCCATTTCGCTCATTTTTGCCATAACTCTTCATAGAAACAATTTTTATACAAAATGAAGCATACACCCGAATAATCGAATAACAATTAATACATTATTACTACGATAATCAATCAATTCAGCTTTCCAATTACACATTCAAGCAAAAACGTCGAAGTAAAAAGTTAGCGAGACATGGCCATACGTTTGCAAAAATTATTCAGCAAAATCCACCACTCGGGAAATCGTATTTCATTTTATTTCGTTGCTAGTAAACGTTAATTAGAATTCACTCTTTCTAGACAAAGTACTCAAACTGTTGGCTAATAAGCGTTAGCTTTGCTCGAAAAATAATTTTCCCTTTGATCATTTCCATTCCATAACATTTTCCGCGCCGTTACAATTTCAGTCAAAATAATGACATCAACATTTTTAATCAGCCAGTGTTTCGTTTCGACCCGATCGAATTTCCGTCGATGTAGGTTTACGAGTTCATAAAAAGACAGGGAAAAAAATGGGTTTTAGTCGTGATATTCGGCGACAGTAAATATTTATTCCAGACCACAGGGCGTACTTTTTATTCGGCCATAGCGACCGGGTGAAGTATTTTGGATGTGTCGCCATCGGAATAAGGATTTCCAAGACGACAATAAGTATAATAAATATTTCATACGTGGAGGACAAATAGTTTTTATACATGAGATCCCATGAAAGCGGCAGTTACATAAATATCAAGTCGCGTACGATTTCACGACAGATGTAAAGTGCGAAACAAGCTCGCGGAAATAAATCTGTCGGGCGATCGTTTCGTTCGATGATCTATTTGCTTTCTAACGTCTCCATTCGCATTCAAAAGATTGACCGCGATGGTGAGTAGGCAACAACAATCATAGTAGTAATCATTTGCGACACGGAATTGGGCTGCATTCAAAAACTTAATTAACAGTCGTTTCAATGCCGTGAACCAAAAGTCTAACTGCCTTCCGGAAAACAACATTCCTTGCACAAAAAAAAGCGAGTATTGAGTACAACTGTAACTGAAAACAAAAGGATCGACGATACTAATTCCCCTTTGTTTTCTGAAGACTGAATAGTTTATTTCTATGAGGGATGATGAAAAATGTCCATATGGCTTTGATCGGACGTTCTCACAGAAAAATTGTTAAATAACGATTTTATCGAGATACATTATGTTAAATGATTAGTGAACAAATAAAAGAATTAATTATCGCAATTGTTTAAAAAATAATGTAATAAGTTTTTACATTTATATTGAATGTTAATTTAATTTTTTTTACAGTAATAATCAATTGCCTTTCATCAAAAAATTAACAATTTACTAAAGAATAAAATTAGTCGTTGAAAAAATTGTACATAAAAACCGCAAGCATCTTTTTTGCTCCATGTAAAATGTATTTGAAATTATTGAATTCTGTAGTAAAAATTTCACATCGAATTCTATTTCAAAAATTGAGTGATTTAAATTACTTTATAATATAATGCTGTAGATTTTTAATATAATTGAAAGTTAATATACTCGCAAAAAGGATGCATTGAGCGAAGAAAAATTTTCTTGGTTCAAGACAAAATGTATCTTGATATTTTGCCAAGAATAACTTTTTTTGAGCCAAGAAAAGTTTTCTCGATCGAAGGTACCAAGTGATTAAGCCAAGAAAAAATGTCTTGACAGGATAAAATTACGTTTAGATCAAAGAAAATAATACCAAAACTTAGTGATTCTTGAACGAAGGTAAAGATTTTTGTGAGTGATTTAGAAGTAATATTACATTTTTTTCGAGATGCAATTTTTTGAGTATCGAAATGTAATTTTGTATTACTACATTGTATCTTTTTTAATATATCATCAATCAAATCGATTAATCATCTAAAAATCGATATCAAATTAAATTCCGACAAATTGTTAGGGAATGATAAAATGAAAAAAAAAATTGTTATATAAAGTTTCAAAATCGAAAGATCCGAAAAGTGATTCCACAGCAGATAAAGATTTGAAAGCAGGCAGATTTAAATGATTCTAGACTGCGTTTGCCGTTCATCCACGTACTTAGACCACGCTTAATTAAAATTGATTAGTTTTCAACTTCGTTGGGTCCGAACGGTTCAAAATAAGCGAATTTTGATTGACCCATAATCATCTTTCGTCATCGCAAATAGTTGAGTTTGCAATCTAATGTCGGTACTTTACTACTTTGAAAAGCCCCGATGATTAGCATTTAAAAGCTTAGATCAAACGGACCAGATTATACAACATAATCATATCTTATAATGCATATCAGTCAACAAACACTTCTATACCTTTGACCAATCAATCAATATTTACACAAACAAAAATTAATAACAACTCGACCCAACATTTTCATACGTCCCGAACTACTCTGCGGTCGATTGGAAAACAATCCATTGTCGACAAACATAATACTTATTAGGTGTAAATTCTATTGTCCTTTAATCAATCAATGTTAATCGAGGACTCGAATTAACATAAAACGTTTGCCGATTGGGATTGCGTATGTGCCTTCGACTTGTCATGCGATTAGTGTTCTCGCGAACGCAAAATAGCACAAACAAGCGAGGCGTGCGGGCGCGCTCCAGTTCGTGTCGCGGGTAATATAAATCAATGTTGATCGTCAGTCATTAATTGCCAGCGCTTCGTCTTCTGTTACCCAAGCCCGGCGGAAAGTTCGTCGGCAAAGAACGAAATCTCAATAACAGCTGTTTGCTCGGCCTACCGCCCCGTGCGTGAGTTCTGAAGTAATTATGGCATTGTTCGCATTCCGGCGAATTGCTCGCTGCGGCAAATAGCGGCCGTTAGGAGGCGTTCAAACAAGTCCTGTCATTTTCAACGTAATCAACGTAGGAATGAAAATCTAAGATCCTCGGGTCTTTTTTATACGGATTTCCGTGAAAACAAGGTCGGAAATAATCTTCGTGCAATGAAAGAATTTTTTTGAACCATTATATAAATGTACGTTAAAGTGTGTTGAAAAACGATCGTTTTATTGTTTACTCCGTGAAACTAAAAAAACTTGCCTAAAGTATGAAATCTAAAAGATGTTAGAAAAGAAAAAAAAAACGAATATTCTTCATTATTATTCTCGAATCCAATGACTGATAAGTAAAATATTAAGTGAAAATGTTGTTTCTGAACAATTAGTGCGCCCTCCGGATGATTATCAAACTTTTTAAAGAAGTGAAGTTTTGTCAATACACACCTTGTATGTTAATATTTAAAATTTTTTATTCCGAAGAACTCTTTCACTTCACCATCCGACTCCTACAATGATTAAAATGTTTGGTTCTTTCGCAAAGCGAAATTTGAGTAGCTGCAGTTCGTGGCAAGTTTAGTAGTAAAGTTCGTCGAAAAGCAAAGTTTAAGAATAAATGCTAAAACTTGAAAAAGTTCATGCGTAAAATTCATTCCACGAAATTATTTTATCCAAAGTTAAGAAATAAATAAAAAAAAGTATTCTGCGATTATTTATTAATAATTAATGCAACACACGCAGGGTTTTTTTCGCGAAATTCATGGCAGTTTGTTTGTAGTTCCCGTTGGTGTCATAAAATTGTGGTCTCGCCGAAAGAAATACTAGTAACTTACGATTAAGTTATTTTTATACTTTCGAGGCGGTTCAATGAAACCATAATATTTTATTCCACAAGATATTTTACAAACAGCCGCGCGCGACGTGAAGAAGTAATTGAGATGAATTTATACAACTTCCACGATTATTCACTGTGAATAAATTTTTGTAATTTGTCGGTCATCAAAAGTGACAAATCGTGCCGACCTTTCCGGCAATTTATACATTTATTGCGACGAATGACTTAATTTTTTAAAATGTTCGTTAAAATACCCTCATGGACAATGACTAATTGAAATGCGTTGTTTATACACGCGTACTGAGTATAAATTGAACCTGCAATGTCAGTACGTTCCGGCAATCATTATGCAAAGATGTTTATTTGCATAACACTCTTTTCACTTGCATATCCACCGCACAATTTAGCCTTACCTGGATCTATCGGTGACGAATCTTTTCATAAAGTAATAAGGCTCCATTTATTAACCATCAATGAACCAAAAAAATATACGACGACTTTGATCCCAGTCTTAGTGGCATTGAATTTAAAAATTATTAGAAATTAAAATATTCAAATTAAGGTTGATTAAAATTATAAACTTTTACTGTTAAAACTTTTTTTATTTAATAGATTTAATAATTTGGTAGACATCAAAATTAAATTGTATTAAAATTTGGATAAATTGTTAAATTTAGTAATTAAAATATTTAATAGAAAAATTAAATAAAAAATTTACGGAAATAATGTGAATACACTGCATTTTCCCATTTGTGTTTCCTCGTAAATTTATTGTTAAAATTTCAAACGTACGACAAGAAAGTCTGATCGTTTTCAAAGTTTGTTAACACAATAACATTAATTCAAGCCATGTTTAATTATAAATAACAGCGCACTCTTTTTGATGCGGAAGTTTAATTTTGACTCAAGTTGTGGGTCAAAAATAATGCTTTCAGAGCTCGTAGTTCCAGAATAATTCTCGAGATTTTAAAAGTAATACGGTTGAAATAAGTATTTCACTTTAATCAATACAATTCTATTTACATTATTTTCCCAATTATTAAACTAATTCGTAACATAATATAAAACGTAAT
The DNA here is from genome assembly GCA_022817685.1 of Aradophagus sp. ZL-2020. Classification (NCBI taxonomy): domain Eukaryota; kingdom Metazoa; phylum Arthropoda; class Insecta; order Hymenoptera; family Scelionidae; genus Aradophagus; species Aradophagus sp. ZL-2020. The sequence goes on from JABFOV010000279.1 coordinate 17,174, forward strand.
TAATGCAGATCGAGATTATTTTAATGCAAAAAGTTAAAAATAATGCAAGTTTATATAAAAACAATGCTGCAAATTAAAGTTTTATTCACAGAAAGAATAATAATTGTGCAAAACGACTCAACAGTATTGACGACTCTTTGCCTGATATTTTATTTGTTTAATTTAATAACGAAACAATCATGTTTTTGTTTGATTTCCGAATGGTTTTCATAGCGTCACGCTGCTTCAGTAAATAACGAAATAAATACAGAAAAGTTTTTACATTTTCAATATCATATTTATGGATTGTTCAGAATCAAAAAGCAATTTTTTTTATTTTATTTGTATTTATTGATTATACATTACTTACAGTATATTATTACATTAATTTTTGTATTAACTTATCGGCTCACTAAGTAAGTGCCATAATCGAGTTTATAACTTAGTTTAACAATCCCCAACTAAAGCTACGTTCGTGATACGGTCGCTTTGAAATCCGTTTCCTGAATCAAGCCCGGCCTTTTGTCCCTACCCTTTCTTTACCACTACTTGTGTTTGATTTGAAGTTTCTTTAATTTGATTAACATGCCTGTGACGCCGGTGAATTAATTGCAATAGTTGGCGGTGGGCCGAAATTGGCGCGATTTGAATAAAATTTTGATGAGGAAAGTTTCGCGCCGAGAAACGGCGGCGATGCAAAAACCGCTCGGGCTCAATAAGACGTTAATGAACTGTGCGATCAATGTTAAAAATTAGAATACGTCGCGTGTCGCACGGCGTTCATTGTTCGCCGCGATAGCGAGGCACCCCGGCCGCGTGACAAGCGGCTAACAAATGGCCACTTCGCTGATGCAAATGCATGCGTTTCCAGTATTTTTAACGAATAATTGCTCAGGGTGTTGCGCTCGGCGATGAATGTAATGGAGTCCGTCGCGGGGCGGAGTTGAAACGTTGACGTTGAACGAGCGACGGCAATATAGTGCCCGTGAAAAAATATGTTACGAGATCGTCTTAAAAAACAAATTGCTTTGACAAATGGCATAGTTCTTCGACAATCGTACAAGTTTTTTCGATCGTTAAGTCAATGAACGAAATTCAAAATTAAAGCTGTAACAAATTAGTGCAAACCATTTTTTTTAATCTCTTTTGTAATTTCTTTAAGGAAACTTCCATTAGGTTAATTTTTAAAAGGAGTAGTCCTTCTGTTTGTTACATATAAGATGAAAATATGACCATTTTGCAAAAAAAAAGATATTCTTGTTCTAAAAAAAGTGTATTTTTCTCAGTGCATTTCACGTAGAAAAACAAGTCTGGCAACATTATGGTATATGCCTGGCAAAAGGCTGGCTTGCGCGAGTGAACCCGACTTGTTGCTTTTCCACGCGGACTGAAAATTGAATTTAAAAGAAGTTTTTTATATTGAAAGACGATATTTGAATTTATTGATTAATTAATGTTTTCATTTTATATTTATATACATTTGTTTAATTGTATATTTTTTTAAGTTTTAAAGTTGCAAACTTCCAAAACTTGTACGCTAAATATTTTTTTAAATTAAACTTTTTTTAAATTAGTAATTTTTATATAAAATATTATGTTTACAATTTTATTGTGAGTATTATATTTTTGTTTTTTCGTGCGTATGCCTCGATTGAATCGAAACAAAAATTAATAAAATAATTTTAAATTTTTTAGTAGTGTATCAATATAATACACCAGACATGAAGTTATTCAACAACAAGAGTCAAGTAAAGTAAAAAATACGCGCTTCGCGCCGGAGACGAAAATGAAGGCACAAAATTTTATTATTAGAATACTTTTTCAACGGTGCAATCATATTACTTTCAAAACTTCGCTCCTGAAGTTCGTTTTAAGTGAATACTTGAAGAAATAGTCGGACAAATGGAATGCTTTGTTCTTTTCGCTCGTTCTCCTCAATTTCTCATAAAATTTAATTAAATTAATCACGGTTAATAAATCCAAGTTTTGCAATATTCGAAATTTCTTGCTCAAGTACACATATCTGTCTTGGCCTATAAAAAGCGCGTATAAAACATTAAACGCTTCGTTTCGAAGGAAGCAGAGCGGCATTTTTTTATTTTCAACGTTTTGTTTCATGTGAAGTATCCAATCCATTATTACTTTCGCAATCAAACGTATCCGATCCGGCCAGTAATAAAGCATTTTTTTCCATTTTCTTTCGCCTTTTTTTCATCAAATCGTACATCCCTTTGTTCCTTCATTGCGAAATACGACCTGTTAGACTGTAAATAATTCGCTTCGAAAAAGGAGGATCACATAGTTAACATCAATCTTTGGATTTCATTGACACTTCCGACAAGTTATTATCTAATTTACCATAAAACAGGGTAGAAATCTTCCCGATTTCTTATCAATATTACCGAAAAATTAAATTAAACCACGTATTTGGTCAAAGTTACAATGAACAACGAACGATGAACCACGTCAAATGATGTACTGAATTTATTGGCCCATCCAAATATGTCCATATCTTTTTCAGATAAAATCAGATTATATCCAAACGTACCATTATATGGAAGACATGTGAATGTCATATGGATCATGGCCCAGTTCCAGATGTGATCCAAAAATTATTCATACATCAGTATCTGGATCACGTAGGAATGAAGCAACATGATCCAGAAATTGAAATATGGATCATTTTTGGATCACATCTGGAACTCTTCAATGATCCATATAATATCCGCATGTTTTCCATACAATACTGTTTGTGGATATAATATCACTTTATAAAATCTAAAGTCAGGTATGGATAACGTATGGTTCCGATCTCATTTTATACGTCATCCAGATTTATCTTTGTTCACGCAGAATCGTTCAATCCAAAATGAAACTCATCGAAACGTATTTATCTCGCGACGAATAATCCAACGTAGTTTTCTGATAAATAACGCGCAAAATGTTTCGCGGCGAAGGTTGCATCTCGGCCGGTCGAATATATGAAGAGTGGAGAAAATAAGCCGGGAAAATGGACCAGGTCGTCCTCGCGAACATTACGGCGGACGTTAACAGTTCGGCGAGATATCACGCCGAGGATGCCGAGAACATCGATTGGGAGCTAGTGAAAAGTATAGTGGGGGTGGTGGTGCCGTTGTTTTTCGGGATCATCGGCATTCTGGGACTCATCGGCAACTGTCTGGTGGTGATCGTGGTCGCGGCCAATCCGAGCATGCGATCCACCACCAACGTGCTCATTTTCAATCTCGCGGTCGCGGACCTCCTGTTCATCATATTTTGTATACCCTTCACAACGACCGACTTTGTGCTACCGTACTGGCCCTTCGGCAACATCTGGTGCAAGATTGTTCAGTATCTCATCATCGTCACAGCGTGCGCCAGCGTTTACACGCTCGTTTTGATGAGCTTCGACAGGTGAGCACAATTTATTACTCTATTAAAAATACGTTTTTCAATCGCCATGATCATGTTTCGGTTGAAATACGTCACTGTTCGTTGGGAATTAAATATTGATTGGCCGTTTTGTAGTACACGCAAAGAAAAGTTGTGTATCGAAAAATATTAATTATTTTTTTTGTATCATGTAAGACAAAATCTTTTGTCTTATTATTTAGTTACCGGATTTTCGATAACGTGACAAAAAATTATAGTTATTTTACATAATGGTTTTTATGAGATTCATGAAAAGTTACTGTAAAGTTATTGTAATATTTATGGACATCAAGTGATATATTTTGATTCGGATAAATTGTGGTTATTTTCAATACAATTGCCGTGTTGAATATTCAACTGTTCATCGAAATTTATGAAATTTTCAATCTTTTTACGTTCTATATTTTCGCTATGTTGCCTCATAATTTACATTCTTTTGTTCTTTTTGGAAAAAAATGTGTTTTTATATAACTCAATTGAACATTTTATTTCATGAAATTAAAAGCGGCGAGTCGACAGGTTCAGAAAGTATGGAAAATATGTAAACATAAGTGAATAATTGTACTTTTAAAATTTTTGGTATTCATGATAAATTGATATCTTTACAAAACAAACGATTGTTTGGTGCTTAGTTTTATTACCAATCATTTTTCATTGTCGTGCACTCAAAATGAAATTCAAGTAAAGCTGTAATTTATCGAAAATGTCGGAGATTATATCATTGTAAGGATCAAAACGTCACGATATAAAAGATAACGAATCAATAGGTTTAATCTAAAATTACATCTCGGCTAATCTGGCTTGTAAAACAAAAAAAAAAAAACTGAAATACCAAAATAAATTTTTAATTAAATTCTTGCATTTATCTTATATCGAATTGATGTATAACACGTATTTATCTAAAACATGTAATTAAATGAAAAAATATTTTAAAGACTTGCTCGAAGCACAAAAATTATTCCATAATGTAAGCGTTTTAATTTGAAAATATTTTAATTTTGGCTAATAATCAAAGATGATCAATTTCCTTTAAATTAATTTAATAACAATAAAAATAATATTGATCATAATTAATAATATTAATAAAAAAATAATAGTAACAATGTTATATTTATAATAATTAACTTGACAAGAGTTTCGCATTCTGTCCCTGCGCCATTATGTAAATTTAAAATAGTTATTAATTATCGTAAAAATACATTATTGAATGATTATTGTATCAAATATCTACAATGAATGACGACGGAAAATCATAGATGAGGAAATAATTACCCAGAAATTAGTCTGCATGGAATTTCATAATTAATTTAATAATATTTATCAAATCAAATATTCGGTAAATTTACATTGCGTTATATATAATATATTAAAATTATCTCACATCTTTGTAATGAAAACACGTTGTACAACATAAGATCAGTGGTTCAAAATCGCTAATGAATTCGAAGCAGAAACGAGTACATGATGTAAAAAATGGGTTTATGGCACAGAACAAATTAAATGAAGATATCAAGAAAAAGTAATTTGTAAAATTTATCACATCTCATTACAACCTGTAAACGTTCGAGTATTAAAAAATCGCTTAATTAAATTACGGTGCATATTAAATTGATTTTTCAATTGATTTTTAATACGACGTTGAAAAGATAGATGATCGCTGTTAAAAGATTTATTGGAAAAATATCAGAATTAAAAATTCATTGTCTTTACATGAAAAATTCGCAATGAAAACTCAAGTAACACGTATTGATTTCACCTTATAAAATTTTAATATTTTTTAATAATATAAAATTTCGAATTTTATTTATAAAAAAGAGATCAACAAAGAATTTTCCGAACGGAGGAAAACGTAATTTTGTTGAGCTTAAATTACTGAAAAAGAAAAAAAAATGTAAACGTTACATTGGACAGGTTCAACGACGATAATTGATCTTTACGTTCAGCTTCCGAAATTCCTACAGCACCACTTCAAGTACTTCCAGTTGCAAATCATTATTGATCGAAACGTTTCACTTAAATATGCTCAACATTATGTGATTCAGCTCAATGATGCTAAAGGCCCTTTCAAAAAGAAAATGTATTCGCGTTTCGTTCGATTTTTATTAGCACAGTCGTGTATATGCGGACGTTTTCACAGTGGAGATAATCTACGTATTCTATGTGTCTCACTGTGCGCGCGATTTTTTTAATTAAAGAAATTTTAAGACATACATATTCATATCTAAAAACTTTAATACGGGTAAAAAAGTAAATGCTTTATAAATCTTTCAAAGTTGTTAAACTGCACTTCTGGAAAAGTCACATTTATACTATATATTCAAATTTCAATGAATTTCATAACTTGTCAATGAAAACACAATGCATTTATGTATGACAAAGAATACTTATTTGTCAATCTCATCAATTAACAATGACTTCGTTTTAAGCAAGTACGGAAAATATATTAAATTCAACAGTACGAAATGTTTGATTTTAATTAATAATTCATATATTATACAAATAAATAGCTCATGCAATAATCAGAGGATAAACAAATTAAATTAAAATACATGTATAATAAAGTTTCATAACAAAATCATTGAGCGCGGTGTAACAAATGCTTATGGATAATAATGTTTGTTGATAATAAACAATTAACACTGATTATTGTTGCATTTCTAAAGTCAAGATGTAATAATAAAGGTCCACAAATCCAAAATAAATAAAAAGTCTATCTGAAATTTACACAATTGGTTCTGAAAAAATTCTGTAAACATTTTTATCAAAATGAAGCAAAAGTACTGCTTCAAATTTACCTTCAATATTATTTTTGCATTCTACTTTTTTATTGTCGATAATGTACCGACCTCATTTCAGCTGTTGTCTGCTACTGTCACGTGTCAGTCGCGCTAGTGCCGTTTCGTTTTTGCGTTGAATATATTCAAGTTCTTTGGCACGGCCATTAATATTAAAAGCAATTACAGAGAGCTAGTTTAATTCAAAGTAATTATAACGATCTTTTGTATATTCAAGTTACGCGCAAGAAATTAATATGCAAAGATATTGATGTTGGCATATAAACACTTGTTATCAATAATTATTACAATATATTCTAATTATTAACATTAAAACATGATTTATGGCGATCATTTTATGTACCGAGCTATATAATTTTTACTGCACTATCGCTTGGAAAACTTGCCGTAAAACTCTTTTGTTTGAGTCTTGCATTATGGCATCGTTTCCAGCGACAAATTGACGTCGTTCAATGGTTGTTTTTGCATTACAGATATTTAGCAGTGGCACACCCGGTAGCGTCAAGGTCGGTGAGAACAGAGACCCATGCGTTTATCGCCATTTGCTTTGTATGGGTCGTTATTCTCACAACATCCACGCCAGCGCTCGTTATTCATGGCGAGGTGAGTACTTAATGCGTGGTAGAATCTCTGAGGAATTGAGTGTCGTGCACTTAACTCCTAGTATGCGATCGCATGCATCGTTATAAATACGTCATCGGCAAAATATCGTGTAATTATTTCATCGCCGCGGGTCAATAAGACGAATGTTTTATCAACTAAGGGACCATTGTATATTCTAACAAATTTCATCTTTAGATTTTTGTACGTTACGATTATGGTTCATTCAACAAAGTATATCTAATGAAGATCAAAGAATTTGTTTTTTTTTTTTTTTTTTTTTTGATCAATTAATCGCTTCACTTTTTAACTAATTTGTTTTGTCAGTAATTACAATTTTTGATAATTATAATATTTTAATAAATTGGCACTGACCTGTATTTTAAGTATCTAATAATAGAAATTATAATATTGTATAATTTGATAATTTTATCCAGAATAACGAACGTAGTTTATGTTAAACAACTTGAAAATTTCTGCTATAATTGTCGGATATTAAATTTCATATGAACGAGGCAAGTTTTTTTTTGACTACTTGAAAAATAAATCCGAAATACAATTTGTGTGCAGTAAAGGACGCTTATATTCCTTTTATCTCGGTTTTACGTTATACCGGCAGTTTTGACACTATTTGCTGCTTTAATTTGAATATGACGAAAGAATTTTCGTCACGCACACGAATTTATATTTTTATTTCTTTTATTGCAATCTTTTTTGTACTCGCACAAAAAAAGTATCTCAGTGGTACAGAATGAAATAACATTTTATATATGATATGAAACAAATTTAGGATTAGAGAATTTAAAAAAAAAAAAAAATAAGGTTTATTTCCTTTATTCGTCTCTTATTTTAAATAATTTAACATTCCATTAAATTTTTCCGAGTAACATTTATTTTCATCAAATTTTCAACTACGATTCGTTTCTTCCGCGTATTTGTTTTTATTTAGAACATACAACAGTTCCATTTGTCAAGAAATACTTTCATTAAATATGTCTGCAGACTTCTTAAAATGTTATGAATTTATAGTACCGTGCACGAGAGTTAATTTTTTCACATTTATTGACTAAACAGAATTCAATATACTTCAGAAGTATTGACAGAGAAATTCTGTCTAGTCTATTCTGCTGATGTCGATTATATCAATAAACTTGCGAACAATTACTATTAAATTTAACGCCCGTTTAACTTCTCTTAATTAAACAATGTTGACTTTACACTGATTATGAAAAGTCTTTGAATTAAATTAATTATAGAACTTAGATCTGAAATCCGAACTAAAATCATGTTGAATTGATGCCAGCAACAATTCGCAACTCGTTGTTAAAACTTTTACGTGGTCGAATTCATATAATTTTTTCGAAAAACATACAAACATACAATGTTTATACACAATTAATTTTTAGCAGTATCAAATGTAAAAATATTAATAATATAAAAATAATATATAAAATATATAATTTACAACTTTTTCAGTTAATATTGATTTCTATTTCTTTCTTCGTACAATGATGTGATTTCATAACATCTTAAAATAATTCACAAAACATATTTATCTATCAATAATATTTTTAATAAATTACACAAAAGATATACAGTAAACGGAACAATTTTTTATGAAATTTCATTTTTATTTCAGTAATGTTCTTTTAAGCTCATATTTCCTTTTCACATTTTCTATTGAAAATGATGTCGATCGAATTTCTTAATTGACGATTGTGCCCTGTGTACGTTAGCCAAACAAAATCACTCGATTCAGATGATGGTAGCTCCAGAAAATGTCAATAAGATATCGCCAGAAAATTCTGAAACAATTTTTCATGTTCCTTGTACTTGGGGAAAGCTTTATCGTACACCTTGTCGATATATCATTGACATTTCCATGAAGACTTACAAGAAGTTTTTTGAAACTGATAAGAGCGTTGTAGACATTCCATCGATATATATTATATTTCAATGCATTATAACAATGTACAATGTTACCTAACGCTCGGCGAATTGAATTCGGAAAACTCGAACGAATATTCACTTTTTGTTGCAAATTGAAAGACGTTCGTAAATTGAAAGTTAGCAAGACACAATGGTAAAAAATTTAAAAATAATAAATCATTTATTTTAAAAAAACATTAAAACTATATAAACTGTACGTGTGTTTGTATCAATTAAAATTAAAAAAAAAAAATGTAAAACAAATTTTCCACGCGCAAAAATTACATGGATTTTATATAAATTTTATATTATTTTTATTATATTTTGAATCATATATATTTAAATTATGTTTGACTTTATGTTTAATTCTCATACCATGTTTTTGCAAAAAAAAAAAAGAACAAAGAATTTCTTTGTACCATTTCTTCGAGTTTTGAAAAAAAGCAATAAATCTTGATCGCTCTTTACAGTTTGTAAAGTTTAAATCCGTTGCAAACTACACGCACATTTATTGAAGTACTGTACAATTACTTCGCGACGATACGTATGCATTCAAATGCCACGATGAATTTGTATGCTTCAGGAATTAGATCCGGAGTCAGCGAATCTGACGGCGTGCCGGATACTCAAGGAATCTAATTGGCCATTGTTTCAAGTGACGTTTTTTCTTACAAGTTACGTCATACCTTTAACCCTTATCTGCGGCCTATATATTTGCATGTTGGCGAGGTTATGGAGAAGCACTCGTGATACCGTAGAAAGTCGTCGTGGACGAAGACGAGCCACGAGATTGGTTCTCGTGGTAGTCGGTGTTTTTGCATTTTGCTGGTTCCCAATACAGGTAACTATTTTATTTTTCCTTATACCTTGAATCATCTTGCATCTTATTTGTATTTATAACTTATGTTATTAAAAAAATCTTTTTTTTTATATCTATGCATATACATTCGTTATATATACGAAGAACAAAGATTATCAAGTTATTCGCATTCAATTTCAATTCAGTCAAAATTTTAATAATAATTATTTAAATTCGCATTGCTGTCGCCAAAGGTAAATCTACTTTGGTAGATTCTGATAGCTGTGATGATAGATGTAGTTATTTAGTTCCAATGACCAAAACTGTTTGCCGTTTCCCTGACTGTGTCAGAGCATGTCATCTCATCAATCACGTTTAATATTCACGCGTGTTGGTAAAAAATCAATAAATGTGCTGAAGATAAACATTCAGTTTGTTTGTTTCCATCTAAACTGTAGAATTGAAAAATGAATATTGACACGTATCACTAGGGCAAACATAGCAGGAAGTAAAAATGAAATAAATGAAATGTTTTCAAATCAATGGGAAACACGGCACCGAGTTTTAATTTGCGCTGATTGTCTTAATTACAAAAATAAAAGGAACCACTTCGTCAGATGAAATGTATTGAAGACGTGGAGGCGGAAAATGTAGGGCTGCGCTGTTAATGACATTTACATAAGTTCAAAACGACTCCCCGAAGGCCATTAAATATTATAATATATACATATTTGCAATGTGCGAAAGAAGAAAAAGGCACATTAAAGTGAAAGCAAGAAAAATGTTATGACATCCAAGAATGGAGCGTCGTCTTGAATATGGCATTCACTTTATAGCGAAAATAAATTTATACTTTCACTTCAATTTCTAAATCAAATAAATTGAAATTGTGACTAAGCAAAAGGATTTCTCGCCTTAATATAAAATAAGTAATGGATCGTGGAACAAATGTTGCCTCACCGTCGTGAAATTTGTTCGAAAAATAATGTTACATCCAACAATACATTTCATCACTTTAATATAATATTGATTGTCTATCAAGTTTACGTAACATATATACCACATGTAAGAACATTAAAATTCAACTTAAGAGTTAATTGTTTGCAAGTAACTTTCATCATCAATGTAACAACACATACTTAAACCATTAACAATATTTCTGATTAAACCAATATTATATTTTCAACAATATACGTCAAAAAAGATTGGTTGAATTCCATTGACACCTGATCACCCGCGCTGATACTTTTCTTGATATTTGCTCATGTCATTTAATAATTTCGTAATTTCACATGGTAAAACCAATCAAAATTATGATGATTCAACCACACCTTTTTCTCAGTGTACTCATGTTTTCCAAAATATCCATATACTCATCGAAAGGATGTAATAATGAAATCGCAAGATTTACCGAATAAATTCGCCGAAAGTATAAAGCATAAAAGTGTAATAAAATTTAATAAATCGACTGGCATATCATTAAGACGTACAATAAACATCATAAAAAAAGGGTCCGTCAGTCTTGGAGCATAATGTTTATAAGAGCTTTTTTATAGATTTCGCATTAAACTGGTTCGAAAGCGATAGCGATATTAATGCCTTGCTTCGTACACTTTATGTGCTTTCAGTTAATGCTCGTCATCAAATCGTTAGATTTGTATCCAATTACCTATTTGACGATAACGATGCAAATAGCCAGCCACGTTCTGGCTTACACGAACAGCTGCGTCAATCCGATCCTTTACGCTTTTCTCAGTGAGAACTTTCGCAAGGCGTTTTGGAAGATCATCTACTGCCGACCAAGGCAGGACAAACAGAACCGCCTCGGACCCCAAACGAGAACGACCAGGGCTGCCAGTACAGGTGATCAATTATAGGTACGTTCCCTTCTTCCATCCGTCAGTCGAGACTTATTGTTGCTTAAATTTTCCGTACGAGGCTTACCTTATTTTTCTGAAACTCGTTACATATTTTCCCCCTTTGGAAGAGATCTTGTAATTTGGAGATTCTAAGAATGATGAAACCATTATTTAAAAAATACATTGAGAAAAACGTTTACTTGGTAATAACCAAAAACCAGTTTTGGTAATATTTAAATTAACAATGTGGTTTGTTTTGGTTCCTTACGAAAAATTATAATACATTTAATAAATAAACAACTAAATAAAAGTATATTCAAAAATATAGCATCACTACCGCTTTTTATGTATTTTTTAAAAAAATATTTTGTTTTATTTTATATTTTATAGATACAAGCAAAATGAAATACATAAAAAGAGAATTATAATAAAACAAGATAAATACATGAATACTTTGCTATTTTGTGCAGGGCACTTTTTTCCGTCTTAAAAAAAAGGTTCATACATAAACTGTGCATGAATTTTATACAGAATAAATAATGTCAACAGTTTCGTTGGAACAAAAATGTTTTCATCTAAAAAAACAAACTGAAAACATCAACATTAAATGAGATTGAAACAACACATTTCAGTCCTCTCGGCGGGTGTTTGCAGAGGACTTATTAAATGTATTTCCTGCGTTTTTCGAAACGCGTTTGTCTCTTAAGAACGTTCGTCTGATTTTTCGTATATCACAGCGACGAGAAACGCACGTTTGGCAAAATAATTTGCGATGGCTCATAATCAACTTTTCTATTTGAAAAGGCGATTCAAACAAATTACAAAGTCCGACTTCCTTTAATGCGGTTAATGAAATTTTTAATTAGAGATTTTTCTCGAACAATTAAGCGAAATCAAATACAAAATTAACGTGTACCATGTTTCTTATAGTAATATAATTAACGATATGTTCAACGAATTCGCAAAAAATTGCCTTTGCTCTTAAAGCTTCGTTTGAAGAAATTAGGATGACGTTTTCTTAGATTAAGCGTAACTTTCTTGTTATGTGCAGGAGACGTCGAGCACGTTGTAACGAAGGCAAGTTGCGACGCTACTCTTAAATCCCGTTTATTCGGCGGAAGAAATGCATCAAGCCGTTGAGCTACGTAATTACTCAGACGCCTGCGCGCATACGAGTGCCAAACATCTCTGAATATCCTTTCAGTCTAATGAAAGGAAGAATGCTGTGCGAACACGTGAGTACGACAATCATTACATTACTTGATACGTTTTATTATTCTTTTCGCGAAATTAAATGAACATTTATGAATTTACAAACCAATATATTTACGTGTTTTCTTTTCTGCTTTTAATTATTGATTGATTTCATAATTAAGTAATTCATATCGTAAATGAAATATCGTTAAAAATGTGGCATGAAAAGATGTACCCGGATCATTTTGAATTACCATTAAATAACACGAAATAGTGAGGAGAATATAAATAGTGTGTATACACTTTTGAAAAAAAAAAAAAATATATATAAAAAGTGTCTTCTCAAACATTTTAAATTACTACATTGTATTAGTAAAATATTAAAAATTGATTACATACAATATCAAATGAAATTCCTTTTCAGCGTGTAAAATAAAGTATTATTTAATGCTACATACTGTAAATAAATTTTGTGAATTCAAAATTGGTAAGTTGAAGTTGAATTTGAATACAAAACAATAATATATTTTTGAATTCGACTCTGGGCAGTTTCATTCTTCTCATTTATTCAATACTTGAATTTGAAACTTTAACTTACATAATACGAAATATATATTGATATACAAAATCAGTTTTAAAGTGTACGGGATATTATTCAATACCGTTGAATATTATTCATTTATTTATTTATAACGGGTCATTTTAATGGATTTTATTTCAACTTTATTAAACAATGTTAACTTTTTTAATAAAGCTTCTTTCGAAGTATAATAGGAATGTCAATACAAATATTGACATTCTTATCAAATTCGAACAATTTTCAAACTCCTCACGGCCACATTGATCTCCGCAATTTCAAATACTTCGATAATAAAAAGTATTGTTGGTGAAATCATAGGCTTGAAGGAACATTTAAATAATAATATTCATAAGGTCAATTTCCCCAGACAGTGACTTTGAGAAATAATTAATTTTAAAGTATTTAGAAACAACTCAAATGTCTGCTTTATTAACAAAAATGTTTACGATAAAAGTGAAGAAAATAATATGAATTGGGTTGAGATCGAAATAGGAAGAGTCGAATATTTCCAATCGTGTTCGTTTTGGTCAAAAGTAGTCTTCATTCAATGCGTGGAAAAGTTGGTCATTTTACAAAACTTTTTCGTAAGATCAAAATTAATATTCTGTTAGTGTAACAAATTAAGGTTCATATACAAAGTAGTGTTATAAAATAATGGCTATTTCTCTCTGTGCGTTTTTATTATTGGATAATTACTTCAAGAACTGTCGATAATTATTACGAACATATAATTAATAAATTAATTAAAAAATCATTTGTACCTTAAAATTTTGTCGTTAATATAATTATTGTTATAGTCAATCTGTTCATGAAGAAACACTACACTGATAAATTAAAAATATAACTTTTATTAGTAATAATCAGTAACTTTGTCATTAGCACTTAAATCGCCTAACGCTTTAAATATTATAGAAGTGTCAGTCGCTTTTAATTAATAGTAATTACAATGCTTCCTACTTTCCTCGATGTGACATTTCGTGATTCGGTACGGTTAGAGTACTAATTAGCGATTGGGATTGTTGAAATATCAATTTTGACAATGGAAAGATTCATTAAATTAATTACATGAGCAGATATTTAAAACCACAATTTTTTGCCGTTTCATCGTAAATGAAAATTCGTGTCATTCTGTCTACAAAGTTGTAACACAGTCAAAATATTGTTCATTGAACGTTAAAAGAAGATTCATGGTTATTTAATTATTTTTGAATACAAAATGTAAATTAATAAATAACGGCACATAATTTTTTTTCAACAAGTTGAATAAACACAAAATATTCCAATGATACAGGGAGAATGAGATTGCGGGGTAATGTGGAATTGGAATGAGCCTTCGAGGGCGCAAGCTACAAGGTTCCACTAGTTATGTAGCCCCAAAGGGAATTCGGTTGAGTGGCTGTCCAAACACGATTTGTTAAAGTCCGCATAGAAAATGAAATCGACTCCAAGTAATTGCTACTGTTTCACGTCAACATATTTGTATTGAAATCATGATAATCAGTGTTTCACTAAACCCGTGTAAAAAAAAGTGGGTCTGAATTTTATCAAAATTAATCAAATTGAAAATTGTATTGAAATACATGAGATTTTCATCCTATTTTGATTTCAAACTGATCAATTTTGATCATTTTTATTTCATTTGTTACTTTAATCAAATCTGTTCAAATTCAGACTGAATTGGCTACATCAAGCTAGCGGAACAAAAACATGTTTAAATTATTGTAGGACAGTAATTAATATGTTTTTACCAATTAATTACCCCACTTGATTATTGATAAACAGTATTTTTTCATCATTTTTTTAAAAATAAATCATGGTTACGCTGGCTCGATATCAAGCCAGCGGAACCACTCCAAAAACCAACACCAAACGAACAGACAACTGTCCTACAATTATTTAAACATTTTTTACCAATTAATTACCCCATTTAAATATTAATAAACAGTAATTTTTCATCAATGTTTTAAAAATAAATCATGATTACGCTGGTTCGATATCAAGCCAGCGGAACCATGATTTCTTTTAGAAAAATAAGTAGTTAGAAAATCGGCACTACGGTAATTAAATAGTAAAAAAAAAGTTAAAAATTTTGACATAATTTTTTTTGGTTCCGCTATAATGGTTCCGCTAGCTTGATGTAGCCCAATTTTTTGGATTCTCGTAACGAAAAATATCGTTTACATCGCGTGAAATAAAAGGAAATTCACCCTTCGGGTGATCGCAACCCTTGCCTTCGGCTCGGGTTGCAAGCTTCGCACTCGATAGGAAATTTCCTTTTTTTTACTTTCAACGATGTGAAATATACTATTTTTTGTTTCACTCATAATACTCAATTGCAAGTAGACAATTTTAAATTGACATTGAACGTCCATCGAATGAAATTTCATCTATTAAATAATTTGGTTCTTTTAACCCACAATTTGATAGGAGCTATACCAATTGAAAAATTAGATTCACTTGAACGAATTTTAATTAAGTTGATCTAATAATTTTCTGAGTGTAAAAGCATGTGTGGAAAGGGGCCTACTGCAAGTATTACTAATTGTGAAATACGAATAAAACTGAATTTTGTATTAATTCCATAAAAATGAAATGATGAATTGAATTGAGTGAAGCAAACGACAGAGTAAAAATGAATGTAAAAATATTTACTCGAATGACAAACAAGGTTTTAAATATAAAATAATTTAACTGAGAATATGCAAAAGTTATTGAGATTTTTTTTGTATGAATGTGAATAAATTGAATAGCATTATTAATATTCACAATCGATATATTTCTTGATGATATTTTCATGTTTTCTTCAAAACATTTTTCATTAAAACAAATTTTTTGTTTAAATTTATAAGATATTCAATGGCCAAAACTGTGAAAAGAAAACATTGCTTCGAACAAAAAAGTCTTTATGGCTCTCGGAATAGGTCGTCAAGATGAGACCGAATCGAATTAGTTGCCAAGGCGATAACCCTTTCCAAAGAGTTCGAAAAATCTCGCTCGCCGCGGTGGTCACGAAGCAACTCGGCCTGTTATTCGAGGGAAGAAAAACAACACTCGGCGCATGAAAATATTAACAAAAATTGCACCGTTGTCCGACGAACGGCTTCGCAATAAATGTGTTCTATTTGCAAGGCGTTCTATTTCAGTGTACTCGAAATGTCGCGGACTCAAGTACCTCAGACGATAGGTCTTCAACATCGCTTTCCTGAATCCGATCTATATTGAGACGTAAAATAAACAACTCGAGGGTAGCCTCGATTCATTGATGTCAAAAAAAAGTCCATTTCGCGCTACTCGATATCTAATTGACCATCTACATAATAATCTTCTGAACAGTTAATTGCCCAACTCGTTTCCAATGATATTAAATTTCTGATTCCTGATTTTTGATCGCTTTTTTTTCTTTTTCGACCGGGAAATTTGACAGTGGCAAATAGTAACCGCATTTCGACCGAATATTTCTCTTAAAAACAGGTTAGTGCAATTTTTTATTGGAAAAAAGGTGAATTTGGTTATAAAATTTTTGAAAGGTGAAAAGAACGCAAAACTTTGGCTTTATCGATCGTTTTAATGCACTTTTTTCGTATTCTTTAAATTCTTATGACTTCGGTCATTAAAATTTTTGATGCTTCATAAAATGTCACTCGAATCACTAGTTTCTTAATCAATAATTTGCTCAATCCGCGAACAAGCTGATCCCCTTACTAAAACGTCAGAACGATTTACAAAAATTATCGTCCATTCAAATATAATTACTCGACTACGGACTACTCGTGAGAATTATTGTAAAAACCGACTGATCCCTATACTTTTTGAAAAATGAATTTCGCGTATCGAATTTGTGTGAAAAAATATATGTAATATGTAAAAAGAAACCGTCTCACGTATTGTTGTATAAAAATATACCTTATAAAGAGTAAGTTGTTGAGTCAAAAAACTTGGGATAGCTTGCTAAAATAAAAATTGTAGTTTCAAGCTTTAAAACTATTATCATAAACGCTCTGGACTCTGCTAATACTTTACGACTTTGTGGTTCTTTTTCCCAAAGTACGCGTTAACACGTTAATGCACTTTTTCAGTGGTTCCCCCTTTAAATAAACGGTCATTTTCAATCTATTGTCAGTCGAGTCATTAATTTTCCAGTGACTTTTAATCAATGCTAAAAAATTACTTTCAAATATTTCGACGAAACAATTCGAAAAATGAAAACTCTTAATTCAAAAGTTATTAAGTATGGATGCAAAATTATATTAACTGTTTGAGGAGTAACCTATAAATAAATTTCGCGAAAATCATAAGCCAAAAATTACGTTAAAATACAGTTTTTTACTAATATAATATGAAATTTTAAATAAAATATTGTATTTTATTATGTACATGACTAATATGAAATGATTTCAAATAAATTAGATAAAAATAAATTCTTACGTAGATTCTTACATTATCTATAGACTTTTTGAAAATAATTCATATTCAAAAGCTGCTGTTCAAAACATGTTATCCATTTTGATACTTATATATTGTCTTAATTCAGCAATGTGCTGTCGTGTCAAAAGGTGTAATTTATTTTCCAAAAAACTAGCCACCTATAAGTCTTGTTAAATAGAAAAGAAAGCAGCAGATAATATAACTAATCTGTGATATCATTTGCATCACTTGTGCATTCACTCTTCGTTGATGTTAAAATCTGACATTCAGTACGCTCAGAGTAAAATTATGAACGCGAGTTACACCGCAAATTACAACGTACTATACGTTAAACAAATTTGAGTTTAAATGCCATATGTTTTAATATTAGCTTTAAAATGTTAAACACTGCTTTTCCTGATACCGAAGCGTACAGTTTACGTCAATTAACCGTTTTCTCTTATTGATTTTACATCAATTAATATTTGTACGATATCAAATTAAGTATAATTTTGTACCAAAATCGATATCGCTTCATAATTTCAACCGACATTTTCTTCGTTTAATAAAAAGGAAAAAATATTTTCCGTGTAAACTGTCTAACTCAAAGAGGATATTTAGATTCCCCAGACGAAGACTAGGCTATCTCAAATTTTGGTCGAAGACTATGCCATCTCAAAATTTTACACGTATTTTTAAATAGGAAATTTGGAGATGGCATAGTCTTCGACCAAAATTTGAGATAGCCTAGTTTTCGTCTGGGTGTCGATTTAATCAACGACCATTACAATCGTTTTTAATTGTTTTAATTATCCGTTTGAATTATATCCTTAAACAATTTTAGGAACAGTAGTATATGGTTTACTAATATTAACTCATAAATGTTTTATCCAATTCAGAAAAAGATCCAACTTTTTCATCCTAAATTCGAACGTTGACCTCTGGCGGACTAAAGATCGACGTTCAAATCTTGTAACAGTCAACTCAGTTACCTTTAATCCACCCATTTCTATTTGCAACAATTTTATTCAAGCTTTAAATGTAATGGACTATTGTTGTATTTTCGCAATAGTCATAACTTTTATTAGAACTGTTTGTTAATACATATTTTGTATAATTCATAAAAATAAACTGTAGTTGAAATCGAAGAACTATCAATATTCAAAATTTCTTTGACTTGTCATAACTTCACGAACAATTTTGTAAATAGTATCTGAACATTATTTATATTTGTAATATTGTACAAATTTGCTCTAAATTTGAAGAAGCAAAGGTTAGAGATACGAAACTTTTTTCAAGATACAACTTACGCATGCAGAGAACTTGTAACTACTAACGTGATTACAAGGGATGTCGAGGTGGCTTTTGCAACCTCAAACATTTTTGAAAGGGTTTCCACAAAGGCAACATGAAACAAAATGTTTGTCCTCTAATTATTTAAGATCACATTTCAAAGATTTTCTAACATTATGAACGTCTTTAAGATAAATAAAAAATATATAAATATCAAAACTTTTAACTTGGTAAAATGGAATTAACGTGTTAAGTAATCAAGTATAATTTAAAGATATAAAATGCATTAAGAAATTTTTCCACTAAATGTTATAAAATAATGATTGTTCAAAATTTGAAAAATAAAATTGACAAGTAATTTATACAATCATAATCAAATATTTTACACATTATTGCAGATAATTATATTTACTTCAATCTACCTTTTTATCTAATCCTCGGAGCATCTAACACTGCACTCGATGCAGTTAATCTTAATTTCATTAAAAAAATGAACGAAAAAAAAAAATTATACAAACATCAGATCACAGAAACATACTCTTTAACCGCAGTAAAGCAATTTTCAGACACCTGGAACAATTGGTCTAAGTCTTTTACCTCCGTCTCTAGAAACGGTTTATGAAAAATATTCATTGACCCAGTTTGACGCGAAACATTGAAAATATCGTCTTTAAAAAGTCCCCGCCCGCCGTCATTCCGCAACAACGATCACAAGCTTCAACTTGAAAGACAACGCGCCGAGTGCAAAAACGACTAGCTCTAAAACCGAAATCGCAAGGCGTTTCGGCCACAGGCGAAAGGCAATGTAGGGCCCGCCCCGAACCATTACTCTTTTGCATTCGGCCGCGCGCTTCTTGCATCGCGCCGAACCTGCGAACACAACCGCGCTTCATCAAACGACTCGCGGCAAAACGTCACTTACATTACTTGCATTTTTATGGACGACTGCAAGCAAGCCCGGCTACGCGAAAGGAATCTTCAACTGTCTCAGAGAACCGCACCGAGTAGCACTCACGGCGTATGGATAATGGATACGTTGCGCCCGCAGAAACGGCCAGCTGAAAGAATTTTCCGCCGCGTAAAGCTTGTCGATGGCGCCTGAAAGACTTTGCGCCGGGTAAAAGCGCGGCTATTATAATTGCCATTGTAATAAACTCGTCCAAAACAGACTCAATACCTTTATATGCTAACCGATTTTTTTCAATGGGCTTTCGTCGTTTTCTCACTTCTTGATTAGACAAGGTATTTGGTACACTGAGCATTATTGTAGCACGGATGCACTGCAGAAAAAATAAGGTGAACCTATCACCAAATCTGTTTTTAGCTTTGAAAATAATTATTTGTGAATTTCAATTGATATGTGTAGCTGAAATAAGTACATACACTGAGGAAATTAAGTTTTTTTTTTAATATTTCAGTAGTTATAATTATTATGTAGTCCACATAGAGGAAAATATAATCAACCTTGACTATAGTAGATATCAAAATATAACAGAATAACAATGCTTGCTACTGGCACATTAAATATTTTTCTAGTGATGTTACAACTTGTGTTATTATATTTCACACAGTGTATAATGTAATGCAAGTATACAAGAGATGATGCGATAACAAAAGCACATTGAGAAACATGACTGTAAATTTTACGGCAAATTCGGTCGATCAAAGAGGTCGATCATCCGCAAGAGTTGCCGTTAATTGCGAGATGAAAGGAAGGTAATTCGTTCGTTTCGCGAGTTCGTTCGCGAGCGGTGGAGGAGCACGGGTCGACGAGTACAAACAGCGGAGGAAATTCAATTGTCAAGCGGTTTCACGAAGATCGAGCACCCGAGTCGCGAGGTTGCAGCGAGCGCCATGCATATTCGACAAGTCGGCATTAATGTCACGCGTCAGATATTGATATCAAGATATGAAAAACGATGGCTGACGCTAAGCCGGAAATGATTTTCATTGGCTGAACTCACCAACCGGGCTCATTCGTTACGGCGTCGCATCGATAACTCCGCCGCGTGGTCGATTTGTATCGGCGCGACGCAGATCGAAGTCAACGACCGTGGAGAAAAACCGTTCTTCCAGCTTCCGATTTGCTGATTTCCGATTGCCGACTCGTTCGTTACGGACGGCCGTTTTTGCCGCCGGAGACGCGTGTAATAAGCGCATATATTACGTATATCTGCGGTAATGGCCGTGATACATGTGACGTCATTTGCCTGTAAACTGGTTCTTACCGTGACACCGCATGTATCATCAGCAGCCGCAAGAAGTTTATCATCGGTGCCGCCGCAAATTGATCGCCCGTGCCAAGCTGCTAATGATCGCGCGATCATTTTGCCGAGCGATCATTCTGCTCCTTTTTCCTTGACGAATCGACGAAAACGCGCGAAATGCTCCTAATCGCTGTATATTTACAGACTCGCGGATACAATTGTTTTATCGATCAATTTCATTTCTAAATTAGATTTGTTGAAACGAAAGTGCATAGACAAGAGCTTAAATATTCCATTAATAAACGGGAAAAAATTGATTGCTGTGAGATGTGATCAGACCCGAGTTCAAATAATAAAATTATCAAACTTCATAGTAGTTCAATAGATTCATCTGTCGTTGTACAGTGTTTTGTTATTTTGAATTAACTGATTTACTATCTAAGTACAAATCTGACCAAACATCTTATAGTCATCGTAAAATGCGGCCAAACTTACAGAATTAGAATATGATTCAAATTGTACTTACAAAAAGGTCCACATGAGCTCACTTCAGACAGCTTTACTTGGCCCAAAGTGTTTAAGTATCGAATCACTTCCCGATATCTAGAAAACAAGACAAAATAATTTTCATAATAAAACATATTCATGGCAAACGTTATGTTTGAAATATTAGATCAATATTTTGTCTAATACTGATTAAATATCTTATAATAAATATCAATGTTAATGTAATATTAAATATTTGAATAACTATTATCAAATTTAAAAAATTGCAATAAAAATTCACTAGTAAAATGAAAAATAAATAAATTCATACATTGAATTTAATTTAGTCGTATTCAAAACTTCGTTTCTAAATATAAAGAAAATTAATAAAATGTTAAAACATTAGTTTAAACATTTAAAAATCTTACAAAATCACGTCAATAAATGAATGGTACAATGTAGTTACTAATTTCGACATTTCAGACAACTTACACTCTTCGCGGCGTTACATTTTAAGAGGAATAAAACGAAACGTATAATAACTTTTATAACAATAATAACTGACAGAATTTTCCGTAGCTTACGATAATACAAATAAATCTAATTAAAACTTCGCTCAGCGTTTTCTCCCGGTCGAATTTGTATGAATAAGAATAAGTATGAAGAAATTATATTTCGTGCGTGATTCGCGAGAAACCGAATTATTTTCCGCGGGAAAAAAAAGTTGCGAAAACTCATTCTGCAACTTTACATCATTACGTATAACGCAAAAATGAACAATCGCAATTAAACCTAACATACAACACAATAATACCCCGGTTATTGCGCGGCGGAAAGAAAACGAAGATATCAAGAGGGGGGAAGAATTAAAAAGGAAAGAACGCAGTACGTTTCGAATAAATTAAACTCGTAGGAATTAATCCTTTTTCTTATTTCAATTATAACCAACGACGAACGGACGTGTAAAAGTACCGGCGCAACATGCGCATAATTAGAAAACAAAATAGAAGAACATAATGAATAATCGCAAAGTTATCGATTAATATGAGCGCGCGCGGGCTCGAAGATTAATTGGTTTTAAAATTCAATTATACTTTTCGAGCAGCGCTTAAACCTACGAAATTAATTAACTTTCGCACATTTTATTATCAGTAATATCAAATAAATTAAGCCGCGAGGCTGACGGACAATGCACAACCTTACTTCGTTTACCGGGGCAGCTGCGCTCAGACAAAAATCCGCCGAATGAAAATTTTAATTATACGAATCATTTATATGCCAGTTATTCAAATGCCAACGAGAAACATAGAATATTAATTTTTATTTTATACTTAAATAATTAAAGCGAGTATCGTTGAAAAAAATTTTTTTCATTACGTTTTTAGTATTTTTCTGCTAATAAACCAGGGATTATCTTAAATAACTTTAACTATTTGCAATATTCATGAGTACAGTAGAAATTGCAACTAATGATTTTCAGGATTAGAAGAAAACTCTTTTCGTAATGACAAATATGAGAAAAATAGTTAGTGTGTATCTGTGAACTCAGAAAATCGGGATAACGATGTATCGCGAATGAAACGGTAACCATTTTACAGTATAATGATATCTTTTCTTGTTCTACTTGAAAACTAATGTATGACAGTTGGATTCTATAAATCTCTGTCCTCTGCAATAAGAATAATTTTTCCTATGCACCTAAACCATACGCAATTAAAAGAACACACAGCTCGCGACCTGAGTGGCTCTTACCATAGGCCGATTCAATTATATATTAAAACAACCATGGGGTGCACATAAAACGGACGATGGCTTAAGCACTTAAAGAAAATTACATCCATTATTAAACGAGCTATATTACACAACCGTAAGCGTCGCTTCTCGTCCCGGGCCAAGATTAAAAAGTTTTTAATTCGATTCCATGACAAATATGAGCCGAAAGCGCTTAATAAAATATAAAAATCTGTAAATGTAACGAGGACAAACATCCGGCCGCGCGGCGGTGCATTATGCATCGCGTCATAATGCAGCGGGTTAATAAGAATTTATTTCGGCGAGGCTGAAAATAAAATCCATATTAAAAACCGGCGACCGCCGTCTTTCGAACGAGATAAGTGGTTTTCGCGTTTGAATGAAATGGCCCCAAGTACATCGGACGTCTGACTGCTCCCCGTTTCGCCATTCGTCTGGCCATATAGCATCATTTGTAAACTGAATTGCAAGGCCGGGGCTAGGTTCGGCGCGAACTGAATAATTACTCGGCGCAATTCAGCGCCCGAGTTCTTCCACAAAGGAGACGCTCCTCGACTCCTCGAAGCGGTTCTAAACGCGCCCGTGTGCATCCCCTCCCCCCTTCTAAACCGCTCGACCCTCTCCCCCTTCCTGGTCGTATCCTCGCGTGCGCGCAATTTATACCCCGTCGCCTTAACGTCGAGACGTCCCTGCTACTTTACGGCCGCGTTCTATTCGTACCTTTCCCGTTTACTTCCTTTCGCCTCGCATTGAGGGAGCATCTTGAAAAAGACACGGGTGGGGGCAAAAGAAGCGAGCAAGAGCACCCACTGCATTCCGGCACTCCCAGCATTCCAAGGGGTCGAGCCCGAACAAGCGAGTAAGTTTTCTTTTTAACGAGCCAAGGGGGGAGAGAGAGAAAAAAAAGCGCACCGGCCAGCACTCTCGCTCGTCGCACCAAATCGAGATACATTCGCTGACAATGCGGAACCCGGGCAATTGCTAACCAGGGAAAAATTTCGACCCCTTTCCTGCCCCTTTACTCACCAAACGCCTGGAGAACGCATCATTTCGAATAAGTGGGTCGCGCGGTCAAGCCACTTGCGCCCACTTTAATCACCGAAGAGCTCAAGGAATTGTTCACTTCGGGCGAACTTCGGCAGTAATTAACAAATCTGACTTGGTGTCGAATTAAGTGCCGAAGATTTTAATTGTCCTTTGATCGACGGTGGTTTGACTTGCAGTGGTTCTGCGACTAGGAATAGGATTCAAGATGTTCGAGTGGGTTGTACAAAATAGTTGTAAAATTGTTGCATGTGTGTCAGTGCGCGGGGGAAATTGCGTTAAGGTTGGAGAGAGTTCGTGATTTGGAATCCATCTTACTAAGACCTGCCGCGGAGGTCTACGTTAAATTCTGTATACTTGATGCTCGGTATACTGATGTTCATTACTTTGACATGCTCATCACGTTGACGAATTTCAAATCACAACACTGACAGGCTGCGAGACAAGTAACACGGATAACCAATGAAATTAAAGCTTAAGCTTGAAAACAATACAGATGAAAACAAGAGAGAAAGATGAATAATGTCGATGTGATGTTTCCTTTTTATTTTTACAAAACGGATGAATAGGTATACATTTTGAGGTGCAAAGAACAACGATTAATTGATTTTAGAAGATTTGGAACAATTTCCAAAATGATTTGGAAGTTATTTCAATATTTTCCCAAAGGAACGTTGAATTTCCTAATCTGGATGAGTAAAAAATTCAGAATTGCATGGAGGAACCAATGACTATTGTATTTCATTCGGAACCGAAAAGCAATACGAAAGGGCATAAAAGAACAATCCTGTTCAAAATCTGAAAATTTGTCACAATGCACGCCACATGATGAGTATGATCAACCCAAACGAAAGAAAAAAATCGATTTACCGAATTTCCGCCGCAGCTATTTAAGAACTATTTTACTTCATGTGACATCGAAGAAGAATGCGAATAAACATTAAAGAATGGTCGAATACGATCTTAAAAAATTTACGAAATTTCATGTCTCATGTTAGGCATCTTCGACTAAATCTTCGGATCAAACAAACGACATGGTTAAAAAATTCGTTTTTCCGAATTTCGATCCCTACTGGACCAGTCATTTTAAAACTTTGTTTATACATATATTCTATGCTGACAAAGTTACGAATTCCATAAAACCTTTCGGAATCTTTAACTTTCTAATTGTTTGTATATTTATTTAAATATTTATCTCTTCTTGAATAAAGTAATCTTACTGTTCAATATGCTTCCGAGCGCAATTCTTAATGCATAAGAAAAATAATGAGCCGCAAACGCAAAAAACAAATGAAAAGCAGTGGCAAGCAAGTCTGCTTTTGTTCGACTTTGGCGCATTCGACTTTTCACTTCTCTCATTGGCCAATTTCAAAATGCAATGTCGACAGTGACGGTTCATTTTCGATTTGTGTCGAGCGATGCGAGGACAGTGCGATCACGAACAGAATTCAGCAAGTATTCGAAACATCGGGTCACGCGCAAAGTGAAGACGTCCGACTTCGAGCAGAATTCGCCGGTCCATTTTTAAATTCCATCGCAAATACTTGCCATTTTTGCATTCGCAGCCGACGTCGGGCCATCGGAATATCGGATAAAAGTTGATCCTCGAGTCGTCGATTGATTCGTTATTGTTTGAATTTGCCTCGGCGTAACGAACGAACACCCGGTGAATAATTATTTACACTCCAATCACCGCTAATATAATGTAGCCGAGGCCCCGGTTTCGTTTCAATCAGTCAGCCAATAAATTTATCGCGTCGAAAAAAGTGCCGCTTGCCCTTTTTCCCCTGTTTCACCTTTTGTGTTATTTTCATTTCTTTCTCTTTCTGTGGCAGAAAAAAAGATACCGTGCGGCAACTACAAACATTGCGCGCGCGTTTTTCCTCTTTTTCTTTTATTTTTTTGTTTGTTCTGTTTACCTTTCCTGCAGAGTGAGTCGACGTCCGAACCTGCACTCGATCTACCGAAGCGCATTTTACAACATCCATTCAGCGGCATCGCTCAATTGGGACGATTTAATTTAAATTCGTAGACGCCATTTAAACGCCGCGTTATGAACGCGATTCGTCTATAACATTCACTTTTTTATTACACAAGATTATTATGTGCCGCGCTCTTTTTTGGACCCCCCCCCCCCTGTTTTCTTTTCCCAAAGGCCCGCCAATTAAAAACTTGGCGCCGACTCTGTAACGCCCTTCGCCAATTAGCCCGAGCACGGCAGCTGCGCCGAAATTTCCCGCCCGTGGGCCCTTTTCTGTCTCTTATGCCCCTCCCCGAGCCCACGAGACCCCTCTACCTCTCGTCTTCCCTCTTTTGCTTGACAAAAAAAATCATATAAACACCAATCATCTCATGTCATTTGATCTTATCATGGCATCTA
>JABFOV010000280.1:0-22848 GCA_022817685.1 Aradophagus sp. ZL-2020
ATATTTTCCAGTGCGACTAAAACTATCACATTTTGTCGAATAGGATTAGAGTTTCGCAAATTTAATTAGGTAAGTCTTTTAGATGCCGATTCAAATGATGAGTGTAACATTTTGAAGTAGTGAAATTAAAATTAAAATTTACAATTTATTCGTTCAAGTATTTTAATAATCTAATTTCGAACATTTAAATATATATTTGAATACAATGTTAATTAACCAAAATGAAATCATCATAACAGTAATTTTTTCAACTCTTTCCATAGATAAAATGTTGTATCCTGGTCTTATTGCCACAGTAATATTTACTATGGTTGGCATTGGGTTAGCGTTTTATACTACCTACAATCAAAATGAAAATATGCGTGAGCGCCAACATGAACAAAGGACTAGAAGGAAAACACAAACTACGGAAACAAAAACTAATAAATCATGGTCGATGTGAGTTCATAAATTTTATCTAAATTAAAAAACAAATTAACTATGGGTGAAACTTATAAAATAGTAGCGACTATTGAAATTTTTTTATGCAAAATAACAGGTGTACTGAGAAAAATTTACCACAGAAATAATACTCTTTATAGTTCAATTAATTTTCTAGTGAATTATTTGTAATTTAGCATACTTCACATTCATTCATCATTTTTAATTATAGCCCCTCAGCTACGAATACTGAGTGCAATATATGTTTTGAAAAAGTTACAATACGCCATCATGTTCAATTAAGTTGTGGACACTTTTTTCATTTTGACTGTATTAAGAAGTGGAGGGAATCTGGTTTAACGGTAAGCAGAAATGTGACAATTTTTTATTTATTTATGTTTAGTTTACGGAATCTCCCTTTTATACATAATATAAATATTTGATACTGTCTGTACAGTAGGTACAAATTAATTAAATACCATTAAATAATAAAATTTAAAATTTCAAGTTAAATTAAAATGTAAACTAATAAATAAATAATATAAAATGAAATAATGAATAATATAAAATAATATAAATTTTACTGCTAATATTTTGTTAGTGATTAAAAGTGTTTTTCAAAGCTAATCATTTTTATGTATTTATTTTCAGCTCAGGAATAAATGCGTACTCTGTCTACAAGAATACAGTAACGTTTTTTAATAGTGATATATTATTTAATATTAATTACACGGAGAATATAAGAAGTCACTCAGTGATTTCTAAAAATTCACTGAGTGATTTTTGACTGGAAATTTTATTTATAAAATCGCTCAGTTATTTTTTCTACTCTCCATGTAATTTAACTTGTCCAAGAATACACATGAGTGTGAGTTTTTGCTTAACTTTTGCCACTAGTAAAATAATTCATTTATAAAATGTGTATTACTAATATGTTAACAGTTTTTTGATAAGTGGCCAAAAAGCACAATACTTAATGACCATCAAATTTTGTAATATATGGCCTGTATATCGACAATATTGTCTGTATATATATTATCTATATATGTTTCATTTTATTAAATTGCGTTTGTGTACACACACTAGCTACACATACATGATATACTTGCTACTGAGTTATGAAACTGAATTAATTATAAAAGTGTAAACTACAAATGAGAACTCAAACCAAAAAAATTATTTTTTAACGAATCTTAATAATTGTGTAGTGTAAAAGAATTAATAATTTAAAAGAAGTAGCAAAAATAAAAATACAGAGTAATTTTACTTAATATCAAAAGAATGAAAAAAAAAAAAAAATAATAATAATAAATAAAAAAATAGTAAGGATGTCTTTGTTAAAAGTTGGTTCTATTTTGACTAAAGAGAAATGCTAGAAAAATTTCTTCTCCATCAGAACTTTTTGTAATCTCAAGAATTTATTTGTAATGTTAGTTTACAATACAATTGTTGGCCTATATATATTATCTTGTAACATTTTAATTTAGTTTGTGGTAACTTCATGTAATTGTATAAAAAATATTAATCTTAATACGAGCGAAAAAATGACAAAATTGTCAAAAATCGTTGGGAATTAAAATTTGTACATTAATTTCATCATGAGTAAAGAGCATTTTTTTTATCATTTTATCGTTACACCAATGTAAAATATTTGAACGATTGAGAGAAGATATGAAAATGAAAACATATCGTCTTACAAATTATGTTGATTATAATTGTAAACGTGGATAAAATCGTCTTCATTGTCAACGAATTTTATTTTTCTTATCATTTCAATGTAAATAAGCGACATTTAAATTATAGCGAATGAAATTTAAAATTTTAATACAAATATAATAACTTAGACAAAACAGTTTACAAATAGATATTGCGAAGCTTTAAAAAAAGATCTGTGTTTATAATTTGCGTATATAGTTTGGTAGGATATATTTTGCAAAGACAAAAATGTGTATTAAAAATTAGTGATTTAAACATAAGAAAGCAATACCGACGACAACAATGTTGACAGTATAAATTTTATAATCAAATTGTATTATTATCAAATAAAAAACACCTTTTTTATACTTTTGTAAGAATGGTTATTAGAATTCGGTCCCGTTTTAACAACTTTTATTTCAAGTATGATAAAAAAAATAGACAAATTCAATGAAGAAAAGAAAACCTTTACAAATTGTGTAAATCATGATTCTATCTATACAAGATAAATTAAAATAATTAAGCAAAAATATCATAATATAGTGATTTTATCATTGTACTGAAAAAAGGAAAAAACCCTGTGAGTTGATATCAGAATATTTTCATTGATTTAGTATTATCATTTAGAGAAATTATAAACAGTCATGAAGGAAGAAAGGTGCTTAGCTTTTGTCCTTAAAACGAATATTCAATAATTTAACGCAGTGGAACTGAATCCCAGAAACAAATAAATGTCGCTAATTATTGAGATGATTTAAAATTAGCGATATCTACTCATCTCCATGATCGAGTTGTTGTAAACTGGACACTTTTTCAACTACAATTCCTATAAGTTTATATCCCAAAATTGAAAGAGGAACCGATGACGCTTAATCCAAAATTTTGCCTAAAAGACTACCAACAACGAATTGAAAAACGAATAAGTACGCAACATTTTTACACTATATATTATAAAAGCACCGTGAAAATTGTTTGCAATGGTCATTAAATTATTTGGAACGTTCAAGTTGAAAAATCGACAACGTTTTCCGTCTCAGTTTAAATGTTAGCACGGTCTCAGATGTTTAGAGACAGATCTATTATTATTAATGCCAGGTTCATTAGCGTCACTTATTTCAAAGGGCAATTTTGTAAAATAAAATTTAAATAATTGCTCTGCGGATCGATGAAAATGTAATTCAAACTTTATCTCATTAATAATTAATACGTTTCTTTATTTGAATGTTCCGAACGTTCAAAGTTTTTTCTTTACTTGTACATCACTGTTACATAAGTGAAATTTTATTTGACAATTACTGAAGGAGCGTTCAATTATAAATAATAAATTTAACTGGAGCTATTTAGTTCTATAAACGTCATTACTTATGCACCGTCAATTTTGTCGCGCATCATGACAGATGTTTCGATTACAGCTTTCAAGAAGCAGAATAATAAATTTATACACCTCTTCAAATGGGGTGTTCGTGTCAAGTACAGCGGTATTCTTTTTTATAACAAACGGTTTTCTAAAATACCACTTGACTCGTGCGAGTTTTCAAACGAGTGTCCTTATTTTATCTCTAGTATTTATTTAAAAATGATAAAAGAGTATCGCGAGAGAAACGTAAGAAGCAGAAGTTTTCGGTCCGATGCTGGAGCTACTAAGCGAAATGAGTCTTTATTTGATTCTCCTCCGTTCCAAGTGTATCGATTTATGGCTCACTTGGTCTATCAGTGGCCTTTTCAAAAGTGGTCCTACATTTTTATGGTGTTTAGCGTGGAAATCCCTATTAGTATATTAATTATAATCGGCCAGGTAGATATAATTGGTAGAAAAGTATATTACAATCTTTTTTCACTGTATTAGCTCAAAAATCAATAATGAGGTTTGGAATAGCGTTTCAATAACAGTAGATGGCGCTGCATAGCTAAAGCATTCGCAAGACCTATAGCACCACCCACTGTCATGTCTCCAAAACTAGAACTTTTAATTTCAATTTTTGATGGCAGTTTTTTATCTTTTTAATTTTTTTTTTTTTATTTCCAAGACACTGCATACTTATCGCCTTCGGAACCAGAGGGACGAACTACTTATCAACTGTATGTGGCTGGTACCCCATTTGTACATATACGTCATAAACGTGAATGCCCTTTTGAACAGGAAGAAAGTAAAAATTGAAAACCATTTTTTAAATCTACTAGATTTTTCTGAAAGTAATAGAAATGTATTAAATGCAGACGAGAATGTACTTTCGTGAAATGGACATTGATTACCAAACTGAAAATACAGAAGATTATAAGATTTTAAAGAAATATAGCGACAGTATTAAAAGGCTTATCAAGATTATGCTGAGTAAATAAACTTGCCCATTGTTTTCTTGATACGATTTTTATAAAATTCATGAAATAACGTTTGCATGAAATTTGTTTTCTGAATTTTAGTTATGTATGCATCGTACGTTGTACCATGGATCAGCTTACCATACTTAGCGTTAAATCTTTACGATCGCGAGGAATGGAGCGTGGATACTAATTTATACTTCGTTTTCGATTTGGACGTGGATTTCATTGCCAACAAATTGCCGATGAAATTTTTCTTATACAATTATGGAATAGTTGCTTGTTCGTTCAACTACAGCACTTTCAGCAACACGTGCATCATGTTCTTTTTCCATCTTTTCGCCAAATTCGATATTACCAAGTAAGATATATTTGTGGCAAGAGAGTGGCAAAGAATTGATGAAAAATTGTTTTAAATTATACAATTTTATATGGAACTTAACTTTTGATAATTTGAATCGAACGTGTTTCTTCAGGCAAAGAATACAAAGCATAGGAGAAAACACTGGAGCTTTGGAGGTCGAAGCCATAAACGGAATTAAAAGTTGCATTAAAATGCACTGCCAGTTGTTATCGTGAGTATCTTTAGTGTAAAATTATAGCACGATGCATTATGCACCGAGAAAACCATATTGCATTTATTTCATATTGTATTCGATAGAATACAAATAGTAATTTCAAAATGTATATTGCAATTTACTACATGATTTGAGATTAACGCGTTTGTGACGAGTTGTAGATAGCGTACATTAAAAAAAAACGCTATTTACAACTTAGGTGGATCAATGGTATTGTTGAAAGCGCCACCTACAACTCAGGCCGGCTAATGGTATTGTTGAAAGCGCCATCTACAACTCAGGTGGACAAATTCCTAAAAATTTGTATTGATTCTGTTAATTCTTTTAAAGGTACTTGCGCATTTTACAAAAATGGGCACAGCTGCTATTATTTGTTGGCATAATGATAAACATTTCTGTTATAAGCTTAGCTTTATACACAGTAAGCTTATTATTTGAATACAAAAATTATTCCTATTTCTTGCTTTTTAAATTTTCATTTAAATTCCATAGTCAGTGAGATTTTAAATTACATTTTATGAATTTCTATTTATTTTTCATTTTTTTATTTTTTTTTATTTTGATCCATTGTTTGATAAAGCATTTTCAGCTTGGAATACGTTTCAATTGTTACAGATTCAAGTCAGTGCGGATACATTCACACTTTTAAAATACAGTTGCGTGTATTTATTTATAATATTTATGACGCTGGTACTTTGCATTTTTGGAGAACGAGTCCTGGACATTAATATTAAAATCAAAGAAGCTTGGTACGATTATTTCATATTTGATTTACACTCAATTATTTTAATAATTACGGTTAAACCTTGACTAGCTATCCAAGCCTAGCTATCGAGAAAATAAAATATGGCTGATGTCACGAGCCGAAGGCGAGTCAACAAATTTTATTTTCAAGTTAAGCAAATATTATACCTCCTCCTTATGTCCTCGATATGTCAAGAGTCAGTTTGTGTTTCGCACCAAGACACAAAGCAGACTTCGATCGATAAAGCCATATTGGAAAGGTAGGCGAACGATAGCTGAGGTTTAACTGTATAATTAGATTTATAATTATTAACATATGAAAAATTAGTTACATGTCTGAATGGACAAACTTACCGACATCAGCTGCAAAACTGTTGAACTTTATGCAGTGTAGATGTAACTACAATTTGGGAATCCACGCATTTCGACTCGTCGTCCTGTCAATGCAATATTACGTCAAAGTAAACCATTCTTCCCAAAATTATTGTCTGGTCCCCTGGAAAATAATCGATTTCAAAATGCTACAATTTCGTTAAATTAGTCATTTAAATTATACATAAATTTCTATATAAAAATTACTAGCTACATTAGAGATTGTGGCATTTCCCTGAAGTTGACTTCAGTATTGATCGTAAAGTCATAGATAAGCAAAATTTTCATAATATTTCTTCAGTGATACAGTGATGTCACATGTGTATCACGTTGGCATCGAAAACGTGTCACATGTATTTGAATAAAAAATTTTTTTAAATGATATCACATGGCGATGTAACAGGTATATATATCATGTGGTGTCACAATTATATTACACATTGATTTCATAGCATTCAAAGTGATGTCACAGTGATATATGACGATATCATTGTGATGCATTTAAACCAAAAAGTTATTGATGAAATAAGTGTATGCATCGCAATTGTATTGCTATGTGATATGAATCATGGTGATATCTGTATAAAGTCTATAATATATTC
This sequence comes from Aradophagus sp. ZL-2020, assembly GCA_022817685.1. Lineage (NCBI taxonomy): Eukaryota > Metazoa > Arthropoda > Insecta > Hymenoptera > Scelionidae > Aradophagus > Aradophagus sp. ZL-2020. The sequence continues at coordinate 6,731 of JABFOV010000280.1, forward strand.
AAATACCCATGACATCAGATTATGTTATCACAGTGATATCACTCCGAGAGGAAAATTTCGTTTCACATGTGAACTACATATGATATACATATGATGTCACTGCGATATCATTGAGGACATTCTAGTGAGCTGAGATACTCTTTTATTTCTAATTATCTAAAATAATTATTATATTATGAATGCATTGATTGCATTGATGATGCAAAGTTTATTGGACATCTCATTTTGCAGGTAGCGCATGCAGCATTCACGTATTTCACGGTTTTGCAATCAATACGCTAAGAAAGCATCAATTAAAGTGACCTCATCCATCAAAATTAGAAACTATGGTGATGCTAAAAAAATGCCAACATAATTATTATTATGACAATTATGACAGTATTTATACTCGCCTTTCTTGCGATTAAAATTATTTAGTGAAATAACATACTGGCATTTGCATGAAGATGACGCAAAAGTCAAAAGAAATTAGTAACTTTCCTCCCGTATGATATACAATATTTTTTAAAGACATATCTATTGTTATGTTAAGGTATAATATAAAATAAAAGTATTTTAGAAAAGACAGAAATATAATAAAAATTCATTTAGTTTATCGAGTGCAAAAGACCTTGTTGAAACGAAGTTGTTTTTGTAATTACTTTTTATTCATTTTGGTAAAATGCATTAAGACAATTTTTTAAATCATTTAGTTGGCAGGTAATTTTAAAAAGAAATCATAATGAAAACAAACGATTATTAATCAGTGGATCGCAAATAAAATTTATAAATATTTCACATAAATGCTTACAATGCGTACCTTAGCGAAATATTCATGTTCCCAATTAAGCAATTAAACGTACAATTAAATGTTATCGAAAAAATTTGTTGCTTCACAAAAGGAAATTATTGACCATCCAGAAGTTATTAAGCGTGCACTAAAAAATGCACCTAACAGAATGAGCAGTTCAACGTTCAATTATTAACTAAATCTCGTTTAATAAGACCAAATAACACTACTTTGAAAAGCAATTATGATTGATAAGTGTTTAAAATTAAATTTATCTGTTAAACTATTCGTTTTATGCTACACAAATTTTTAATTAATTTTTTCATTGTTACAAACGTGTATAAAAGACGACGTGTATTTTCGCAATTCGACAAACGCAAAGTTAGGAGTAACTGAACGCATATCGTTCTTCAAATGTAAGCTATTTTACGTATTATTATAGAGTAAAATAAAAGATTGTGCTGTATATTAATTTAAATTTTTGAAATTTCATACATCTACATAAATAATATATATTCTACAAAAAAATATATAAGATTTTATGAGTATAGTATCACGTTTTGGTCTTTTCTATTAGAAGTCTGTTTTAAAATTTGTTTTCAATCAATCAGTTCTGTACATAATAATAAATATTAATTTATAATTTTTTACCAGACAAGACAAAATGGAAAAGGCAATTTTTCTACTAACCATCGCTTTGACTGTAACCGTGCAATACGTGAGTTCTGCCTGTGATGAAAATAAAATATGTATATATAAATGTGGAATGACCGATGGTAATGTGATGAATGTAACTGTGCATGAAGTGGAGAACATCGAAAATCAAACTATTATAAAGGCATTACAAAGTGCAGGTAAAAAGTTATTGAGTTAATGAAGTTTTTAATAAATTGTGAAAGTATAATAAAAATTGTATAATAATAAATAACATAAAAGATTATACAGAATCATGGTCTACTGAATTCATAAAGCTTTGTTATACTAAATTTGTCTGCTTTTTTGCCATGTATATTTTAAACGTGAATGAAATTAAAAAATGAATCAACAAATCCTTTTCCTCTCTTGAAACAATAAGATTAAAATTGTTTATAGTATTCATAGATATTTGAATAATTGTAGGACAAGCTGAAGAGCTGCAATGTCGGAATGGTTTTGCAACTATTAACTCTCCCTGGGGCATATACCAAAAAGCTGACTTGATGGTAAAAAAACATGAACTGACCCATGTGCATGTAGATCTATACGTCGACCTCAAATATGACGCATACTGCTTCACCCTCGAAGCTGACAAATTGGTAGCGAAATCTTGTCAAGAATCAGTTGATATCCTGGCCCAAGGCTGGAATAACTTCCTAGCATTATTCATCAAATCTTTTGACGAATTTGTGGCTCTCATTGCGTAAGAATTTTTGAAACTGAAATTACATAATTAACATTGAAATCATTACATTAATTGTTTTTATTGAATTATAACAAAATAAAAATAAATCAAATCAAATTAAATAGAAGAAATTGAAAACAAAGATAAAATGGTATTGAAAAATAATTTAAATTTTATGACTTTGAAATAATGAAAAACAATTGAATAAAATTAAAATTAAAATCATTATACTTAAATTTTTTTTGAATTATAAAATAATAATAATACTAATAATAACTATAATGAAATAAAATAAAAAGAAAAGAACATACAATGTTCTTGAAAAGTATTTTAAACCTAATGATATTCTGACATATTAATATTTTAAAAAATAAATAAAAAAGATAATACATCTAAGTTTTTTGAATAATCACCTGTTAATTGGATTACTATAACGTTTGTTTCAGGAATCGGTTTTTCGGTGGTTCAAAAGTACTTGCTTACATTTTGTTTGGAGCAGTTGGATTTGTTGTTCTGGTATTATTGGTCTTGGCCATAGTAGGAATGTGTATGTGCTGCTGCAAGCGTCGTAAGAATAAGGAGACTGCAAATGAAGAATCAAAAGCGTGAAGTTAATAGCGATATCCTATAATTTATAAATTAATAAAAGTGTATTTATAACAATAAATAACTTAATTTTATTAAAAAATTCCAAATTTGTTAGTTCAACATTTTTAATCAAATTTTACACACACGCATAAATAAATAAATAAAATAAAAAAATTTAATAAATTTAATATAATTCAAATGATTAATAATTTAAAATCAATCATTTTTAATATAAATTTGATATAATCTGATCACATTCAATGTAATTTACGCTTAATCTAACGTCGATATAATATTCATGGGCGCCGGCAGATTTTATTCGAAAAAGGACAACAAAGATATAAACAGGTTAATTAAAAGAAGACAAAAGAAGATGCTGAGGCACCATCTAATGTCCTCATGTATAATATAATAAACACTCATTTCACTTAAACAAATATATTTAGATTTATATCTACTATTTTAGAAAAAAAAACAAATGATGTTAGTTTTTTTTTAAGCCTATGGCTTGTCACTGTTATGTAAGTTAGATTAGCACACCAATCAAATTCTTTCTTTTTGAATGTAAACAAAAAAGGGGAAACAACTAGAAAGTTCAACCTGGAAATTCAGTATGACCGTTGATGTGCAGGAGTGTAGATAATCTAGATATATATCACGTTATCTTGTCTATATTATAACGATAATATTTATTTGAGGTAATTATAGCTTTGATTTTCTTTAAATATTTAAGTGGAATAACGCAAAAACAAAAGAAAATAACACATACTTTTGTGAAACGTGAAAATCATGTCTTGTTTTTTAAACGTTTTTTTAAAAACTTGAAAGCCTTTGTTTATTTGTTTTTTTGACATTATTTTTTGAGCTTTTTGAACTTTAATTATTTAAAATTTAGTATTGTATTTCGTAACGCTTTAGCAACGTAAGGCTAATATTATTTCAGCAAATTTAAAGAGACGTTATTTAAACGTTAATAGCTTTTGACGAAGCGGCTACATTCCCTGGTTCAAAGTTTAGTAAAAAAGTTTTTTAAAATCAGACACATTCAGTAATAAATTGTATGAAAAATTTAATTTGGACTCAATTTTTCAGATGCATTTTTCAGACAGTTTCAAGCTAAAAGTTTTTCTGTCTAAAATAGTCGGAACTTTGAACCAGGGAATTGCAAAGCTTACAGCAACATTGATGATGTAAACATTAAGTCACAAACAAACAACGTTGATGTAAAGTTTATTTTTATAATTTAATTTATTTCTAATTAACTACTTTATTTAATTGGTTAAATTAAATAAAACAAAGCTTTTTTAAAAATGTCTTAAAATAATTCATTAAAAAATGAAAGAAATGAATGAATATTTATTTATTTCAAAAAACTTCAAATTTAAATTCACGTCTTACACACAGAAATCAAAATTCAATTTTGAATTTAATATTTCAAAAAATTTTCACAAAATAAAAAAATAAATATATCAGTCAAAAAAGTCAATAAAATTTATTGTCTTTTCTTTCAAAAATAGACAAAAATCACAATTGCAATATCATTTCCATTTAAAATTTCAGGAACCAAAAATGGCGCATGGCACTGGAATTAATGGACTGGACTTATTCCTGGAGCTAACCAGAAGATACAAACGCAAGTACCACACATGTCCCTGTGGCCTAGTACACTCCGACTCTGAAGATTCCGACTATACAGATGAGGACAGCGATTCCGAGGACGATGTTCTTGACAACAATTTTCCCATTCCTGAACCAATTACACCTGTAAATACCGAAAACTACAAATATTTTGGCTTGGAAAAGAGTCTCAAGAGATTACTTAAAAATATGAACTTTTCCAACTCAAACGTTCAATTAAATATCCACATCGATCAATGTTTCCTTCATAAATTATTTAACAAAGACTACCAGTTCTGGCCAATCATGGCTTGGATACATGAAACAAGCACCGACAGCCAGATATTTGTCGGCGGTTACGTTGGTAATAAGAAGCCCAAAGTGGAAAAACTATTAGAGCCTCTTCTCCAAGAAATGACCACGTTACAAAAAGATGGCATGACCGTGGGGAATCATAAGTTTATTGTCAAAATCCGAACTATTATTTGTAAAACGGGGGTGAGATCATTTTTACAGCGTACCAAATTGCACACTCAATTGAACAGTTGCTCAAAATGTACTTCTCCAGGCGTTTTGAGAAATGGTAAGGTCATATTTTTAGAGAATAATGCACCCTTGCGTAACGACGAGGATTTCGCAAATCAAGTCGATCGGGACCACCACTGCGGTGTGTCGCCACTAGCCACTTCTGGTTTATTAGGCATGGTGAGCCAGATGCCTCTAGATTTTATGGATATATGCCATGGAGTATTGAAAAGGCTCTTTAAGCTCTGGATGAACTCGACAGAAGTGTTACAGAATTATATAAAAAAAGAGGATATGAAGAAAATAGTTCAGGTTTACCACAAACTCACTTGTTCTTTCCCAAAAGAATATGAATGGTTGAAACACAAGGTAAAGTGTTCTTTATTGGTCAATAGTTAAAATTGAAAAATTGAGAAAAAAATTACGTTTTTACATATTAATTAATTTTTGGAAATATTGCATGAAAAACGAATTAGGAAAGGAAAGCTTTGTACATTTAGTATATGATAACTCTATGAAGTATTAGTAGAAAAATTTGAACAAAAATATTTAACACCAATTAGATATTAACTTCGTTTTACCTATTTTGCTCTGAATCTGTATACCAATTTGGTATAGACTCTGAGAGAAATTGGTATATGGAATTGATTGCCAAATTGGTATTTCTTTTTGCACAAATAAAGTAAATGTTTGATACTCTTATATCATACAGACTTGCATACTATTAAAAAGTACTAAATTTATTTAAGTTTCCTTTCCTCGTGCTATCATTTAAAACTAATGAACAAAAATGTCATTTCTTTAAATAATTATTTCTATCAACCGTAGGTGCTGCTCATTAATGAAAATATCGACACCTGGCGTTCATCAGTCTTTTACTACTTCTTCCTCTACCTTGCACCAGTGATGCTAGCTAATTATCTACCTCCACATTTGCTAGACCATTTTCAACAATTACACAGCGCCATCTGGATCCTCCGGCATCCAGAGCTTTCCAAGAGTAAAGCGGACGAAGTTCAGAAGTTGATACTCGACTTCGTGGACAAGTTCAAGAAATATTACGGAGAGGACAACCTCACCTTCAGTGTCCACAGTCTGATCCACTTGAAGAACGATGTGGACCAATTAGGACAGCTCAAGCTAAGCCATCTGGATTTAGAGTTGTTCATCTCTCGTCACAAAGATTCACAAACGGAAAATGAAATAGAAACCATGACATTCAAACCAATGAGGTTTTTAGAAATGTTTCGTTCGCACAATGATATCATAATTTCTGGTATGAACAAAAAAATGTCAAACAACGTAGTGCTACCAAAACCAGTAAAATCCATTAGGAACCATTTGCCATTCGGTTGTACCGATGCGCACAGAGATTTGATTTTTGAGAATTTCGTCCTTTCTGTTAAAGATTCTGACAATTGTTGTTATTTAAAGAATGGAAAGGTCGTGATGATCAAGTTTATTGGATTTAAAGATAAGCAGGTCGTGGTCGTTGGTTCCACGTTTAAGGTCATGACACCACTTCCAGTTTATAACAGCAATGCCGAGAACTTTGGTTTTTTCATTGCCGAGGGTTTCAACGACTTGAACGTTTATCCTGCGGATGAGGTTAAATGCAAGGCAATGATCGTTCCGTTTAGCGTTGCTGAGAAGTTTGCTGTTTATCCAATGGTTTAGATGCGCTATTTTTGCATAGCTTCAGGCATATTTGTTTGCTGGGATTGACTTGAAATATAATTTAATCTGTCATTTTGTGATTTACAATGTAATATTCAATTTACTCACAGCAATTAATAATGCCATTTGTCGATCGCTTTTTTTTTTTTTTTTATTTAAATTTGATTTTAATTTAATTTAATTTATGTCTTTAAATATTATATTTTTCATACTGAGTTGCTGATGTTTTTTGATTATTGACATTTAAATCTCAGCATTAATTGGATGAAAATGAAAAACCAACTTTTTAATTTTTATTAAGGCTGTTGTTTCGTTTTGCTTGAAATTTGTTTTATACATGATAAAACAATGTTATGTTCTTTAGATCATTAATTTATTCCAGTTGATTAATGGAGACAAATTAAAAATCATATTGTTTGGAAACTTTACTTAATTGTTATCAAAAACATCGAAAATTGCGAATCATAAATGGATCTAATCAAAAGATTTCTGGAAGTTAATTAAAAATTCAATGTGATGTTACGCGTGCTTCAAATAAAAAATACCAATTTTATTATGATAATAATAATGTCGTTTTAATTATAAGATAATTCAGACAAATTCGACGGCAATGTTAATTTATTAAAAATTTTATCAATCAATAACACTTACAATATATCATCAATAGTTTAAAATCAATTGTATAATGTATACATATATATATTTATTTAAAAATGTAATAAAGAAATATTTAAACGCAAATACAAATAATTATTTTCTTTGTTGTTTATTTTTTTTCATACATTATGTAACATAATGTATTTTGTTTTAAAAGTAACGTTTATTAAGTAATAAGTAAAAATACATGTTTAAGCTTGTGGTAAAATAAAGAAACAACATTTTTTGAAGAATATTAAAAATTAATTATCACCAATGAAGTAAGAAATTGAATTAAATACCTTATCCGAAAATCCAAAAATTTTAAGTGGATATAAAATGTTTCAATAATTTTAAAACGTGAAAAAGATTTGTAACCCACTAAGATTTTAATAAACATTTTTGGTCCAGCTTATAAAAAAGTTCAAAATGTATAAAGCTTTCAATGTAACAATTTTAAATAAATGAAATCTTCCAACAATAAGATAATTAAAAAAAACGAAAATGAAATTATCAAAAATAAATATCAATAAAATAAAAAAATATTATCTTATAATTTAAATTTAAAATCAATGTATTTAATTAATTTTAATTATAATTAGTACTGATTAATTTTAATATTTTAATAAATTCATTTCAATTAAATTTAATTTCAAATTTGAACATTTAAAATAAACGTAAATTGCGAGAACAATTTGAAAATCACCAATAGAAGCGTCGACTGCCAACAATGGTCGTTCCCCCTCCATATTGTTTTTTCCTTTCAACTACTCTTGCGGCACTTTCAGCGCAACATCGGACAGGCGCGGACGTGCGTAAATTGGAAGGCCTAGTTGGATCCCCGTTTTTTTTTTTTTTTAATGTATCGTGTCTCGTGTTTTTATTGCGATTTATATTTTATTCGTATGAGTTAATTATTTTATCGACACAATAGTTTGAGTTAAATATCGTCGTTTTATTTATTTATTGTCGCAAAACAAAAGCACGCCCTGAAAGATGGAGGTCCTTTACAAGTTGCCACAAGTTTCGTATGGTTGCAAGCCCCAGTTTTATCCTTTTAATCCGAGCTTGGACGAGGAAATCAAAAGGCTCTTTGAAGAGTTTTCCAATCTACAAACCAACGAATTTCGGCGACGAAGTAAGTTGTTTATTATATATTGTTTTCTATTTTACAATTTTTCTTTTATCCTTTTTTTCCATTTTCGTTAATTATCATTTCTAATTTTTTTTATTTACAATTTCTAATCACTATTATTATTCTTATTTTTTAATTCACTTTCTTGTCTTTTTTCCAATTTCGTTAGTTTTGTCGGTCATTTTTGATCTTGCTTTTGCTATTCTACAATTCTTTTTTGTTTTTTCTTTTCATTTTTGGTATTTTTTTTAGTTATTTTCGCTATTGTTTTTCTTTATATTTTGATAATTATTTATCTTTTTCTTTTTTCACTTTTGTAACTTCTTGTGTAAAAGAAACATCAGTTTGACCTTGGATCAGTTTTAGTTTACAATACAAGTAGCGAAGGACATGTGATAAAGACATTTGTTTTGTTACAATGTTTATTTGAGATTTCTATTTATATTTTCAATTCAATGGAATTTTTCAGTTTATCTCCTTTGTAAAGGTTTTAGAATTAAAAATTATTTCAGTTTAGTATTGTTTCGAGGTCAGTGTTACAAACTAATTATGTTTTTGGTATTATTTTCAAAATTTGATTACGCTTTTTATTACATATTTTAATCATTTTTTTTTCTTTGATTTTTTCATTCAATCTTTGTTTCTTATTTATTTTTTTTTCGCATTTCTGTTTTGTTATAAATAAAAATTATTAAAAGAGTGAGCATAAATTATTATTGAAACCCATATAGATTTAGAAATATTTTTTACAAGTCATAATATGAAACTTAATACTTTTGTAACATAACTCCTAATTTCAAGTGGCAATATGTTTTCTGTGAAAGAAAGTTTATTCCCTGATTCTCTCTTTTCCATGCGTTTCATTATTATCTGGTATATCAGATTTCTAAGAACGTTTTTAATGGCCTTTAAATTGTATAGAACTTAAATATTGACATTGAGTCTGTTTAATTCAACTCAATTTAATGCTATAAAGTGAACGAGATATTGTATAAAAGAATGGGTTTTTATTTTTTTTTTATTACAGTTATAATTTTTCTGATAATAATTTTTTTCTTTGTAGACATAATTTCTAAGATTCGATAACGCAATCATTTAGCTTTGATATTCAAATAAAAAAAGTTTGTTTTTAAAATTTTGATAACATTTTTTTTCTTCATTTGTAATTGATTAGATATGTCCACAATATAATTTGTAATACATTTAATAATATAAATAAACCTCTTTTTTTCAGGCAGCAGATATAATTTTTCATGAAAATTTAAGAATGAGAAATTGAATACTTGATTTTCAAAAGGATTTAAAAAAATGCATACCTGTTTTTATTTTGTATTAAAATGTACTTAATCCTTGACCATAAATTTTATTATCTTTATCTTGTCTGATTTTCCCTTTATTGTCTTGTTTTCTAAATCTGTTGGACTTGTTTGGACTTGTTTAAAAGTGTGTGTGTATGTGTTTTGTTTATATTACTTTTATGTTTATGAAAAATAATTTTTTTACAAAGACAAAAATTAAAAGTTAACTTTACATTTTTTCAATCAAGTCGAAATTCAAATCAGATTGATGAAAAATACCTAATACAAATTTGCAATTTGAAATACTAGATGTTGATCATTTTTTTTTTTTTTTTTTTGAGCATGTAGATATTTTAATTTTTGACGAGAAATATATATATGCATACATATAAAATATGATTAAAAGTAAATTTAAAATTTCACTTTTTAACAAAGCACAAACATAAAATATGCTCAAAGCATAGCCATTTAGATTACTTTTTTCAGGCTTCATTTACATTTGTTTAAACATTTCAAATGTTTTCAGGCGAAGGGATAAGAGAAGAATTCCGACATAATGGACATGATTCTGAATATTGTCCAGAGTTAGAACAAGGAGTGATCCAGCCAAATCCGAGAAAGTCAAAGAGAAGTAAAAAGCCGTTGCCAACGGAGTGTGTTTTTTGTAAAAACAATGGTGAGGATCCTAGCTACTATAAACGTCATTTGCTGAAAAATCAAGATGGAATAGTCAGCTGTCCAGTATTGAGGTAATACAAAAGTTAAATAAAAAAAATCAAATAAAAATATCTATTGTATCATTAAAAAAAATTTTTGTCAAATTGGCAATATTTATTGCATTATTTTTCTTTATCAAATTTGTTTACTAATATTATAACACGTTTCCAGAGCTTACACTTGTCCTATCTGCGGTGCAAACGGAGACAAAGCTCACACATTGAAATACTGCCCGCAAAATAAAGGCGGCGAGATTTCTTCACCAATGCATGCTCTTCGTGAATCGAGGAACTCGACGGGCAAACGTCGTTCAAAGTAAATCAAGCACTTCGAGAACAAACCAAATCACGGATGTTTCATATTAACCATTGGATCATGCCAAAGAATTCGATTAATGATAGCTGCTGATTTTAGTTAGTACTTTAGGAAAAGTTTAACAAAATGATCGATCATGACTTTCCATGTTTTTTTATAAAGGAAAAAACGTAGGAAATGTTTGCCAAAAAGAAATGACATCAAAAAATCAAGTCGCTTTAATGAATTTCATTTAATTAAAAAAAAACTGCTCATTTTCTTTTAATTAGAAAATGATGTCACATTTTTTCCCTAAAGTTGACTGGATTTTTTTCACTCGTCATAAAATCAGCAACCTTCATTCATGTTACTTAAGAGTTAGAAATCAAGTTCCGTGATAAGAAAATGTTAATGTTAAAAATTGGAATCATGTATATTGAACTCTATTACGAGCAGGCTTTTTTTCACTTGTTCTTTGTGTATATAAACATGACCTTTTTTTTTTTTTTAGTTTTTGCTATTGTATTTTAAGGAGTATTAATCAAGTGGCATTAAGATGCAAAAAATTTCATGTCTTCGAGCGAATAATTGTGTTTAAATGATTAGAAAGTTAAATTAAGTTGCAAATCATGACTTAGTAAATTGATTCAGATTAAATCAAATATGGATCCCTTTTTTTAATTTTCTTTTTTGATTCAATCATGGAAAATTGACATGTTACATTAAGTTCAAATAAGAAATAATTTGCTCTAGCGATTTGTAAATAGTGGGGAATGGTAATTTTTTATTTTTTTTTTTTTTAATTTTTTTTTGCTACTACTCATTTGAAGTTCTGAGTTAATTGGATTATGCTGTAGACAAAATCTAAGTACAAAACGATTTACTTGAGTTCTTCGTTTAATGTTTAATCATGTGAAGCTTGAAAAATCACTGACACCTAGATTTATTTATGAAGTTGGAACAAAAAACACTAATTTGTGAAGAGAAAGTAAACGCCCCGCGTACTTGTTTTATGTTGAATTTAATGACTGAATGAATGATGTGAACTGTTTTGATAATTCATATAATTGATGAAAAACGAATTGGTAAATTAGTAGTTCTCTGAAATGGTATCATGAAAAATAAATCAATATTTTATTTTTTTTTATTTTTTTTATTATTTGTGAATATTAATGAATTGTCTTAGAATTTAACATTTACGGTATTTCAGAGTAGTTGAATGCATTTTCAATATTTTTTTGTATTTAATTATTAAAAATTTATATATTGTTATATTATCATTGTATCTTATGATAACCATTATAAATTAAATTCCGATTAATTAACTATCTAATTAGTTTCGTTGCGACTTGCTTTTGTTCTTCGTTTTAATAACAAAGATAATTGTAGATAATTAAGTTCAAATCAGATTTTATGCTTATTTAAAAACATTTTGTAATGAATTTCATATGCTTGCTTTTGGGTTTTCATCTCCATAATGAATGATCAATTTCACAATAATTTGTACAAATCTAAATGGAATCGGCACAAAAGATACCTTATGTTTCTTTAGCTATGCATATATGTAGAACATTACTTATAAATGGACAAATAGAGTAAAAAAACATTTTTACTTTCTCTGTTTTAATTTGTTTGAGATGATATTTGAGTTTCGTTGCAGCGACGTAATAGATTTTGTTCAAAAAATTGTATTATAAAAATTGTATCATGAACTGACCAGAATGTGCATAAAGTTTCCAAGGTTTTTTTTATCAATCCATTTAAACTTTGAAAAATTTCTAATGAAATCAATTTCACTTTTAACAAGTCGCAAAATTATTCAAAATACATTACAAAATTTTCTTCGTGTTTGTACACTTCATCTTTTTTGCCTAATTTCTCTAATTCTTGCACAAAAATTATATTTAAAACTGAAAAACTAAATTTTACTTTATATATATATGTATATTTTTTTTTTCTAAATTTTAATTTAATGATGATGATAGAAAAACGTTGGTAACTTTAAGCACATTCTAACCAATGATGTTTAGGAGAATATTTTAGGCGGTAAAAGAACATATTGTCGAACGTTAATATTTTAACTAGACTAACAATTTTTGAATAATTTCACTATGGATTGTAAAAAGTAAAAGATGAGTAATGAAAAAAAGTAATTTTTACTAGAAATTTAATAGTAAAACTATCATACAATTAATATTTTCAATCAATTGTGAAAATATCTATTGCGACCTATAATATTCTTCTATTATTAAAAATGCTGGCTTATTCAGTTTATGAGAAATTTGTAACTTTAATTATTTAATCGTACAAGCAATAGACAGTACTATGTTGCAGCATTTAAATATTGTCTCTATTAATGTCAATGAAAAATTAAAAAAAAAAAAAAATAATTTTTATAATAATTCCGTAAATTCTTAATTTGAAACTCTGTATTTCCTTTTGCGGTAGAATTTGAATAGTTATAATAAAATACTATTTGAATTCGTGGATATTTTTGTATCTAGAATGAAATATATTTAATTGTCTACGTCGATACTTGTCAAATACAAAGTTTTCATTTGTAATTATGTGCTGCTCATTTTTATTTGATATTTAAAGAAATTGTTGCGTTCGACATGACTAAGATTATTGTATAAGTAATTTAAAGAAAGGAAAGTCTATTGTAATAATAAATGCTTACAAATGAAACATTAGGAAAATTTATTTTGTAATTTTTTTTCTTTACGAAGGAACGTATTTTCACTTAAGTAATTGTTTTTATACATACATACATATATATATATATATATATATATATATATATATATAGTGTTAGGAAGCATAAATGATATCTGTTAGAGAGAACTGTGGACTGAAAGTGTTGAAAAAAAGTAAAATAATTATTCAGTATTATTTAGTGTCTAAGTAGATTTGTATCTAATTATTCAATATTTGTGTTTAAGTAAATGTTAGATAATGATACGAAGAAATAAAGTATACTTTTTTACTTTCTTAATGGATCTGTATACAATTTTTTTGATTTAAATTCTACTGGAAAATTATTTTAATTATTAATTTTTTGTCAAAATTTGTAAAAATGTCTGCTCATATAAAACAATTATTTGAGAATACGTTACCTACAGAAGATTAAACTGATTATCGATATGAAAAATTTACGATAGATGGCGCTATTATGCAATAACTGTGATATGACTGAAATTTGTATTATTATAATTTTGTAGATAGAAATAATTTATTTTTAATTTTTTCTTGTGAACAACATTGAATTTATTTATTAGTTTTAATTTTTTTTACTAATTTTTTTTTATTTTTTTTTTTTTTTTATTCCCCAACCGACCTCTCCCTCAAGAAGAACCCAGTTTTTCATTGGACGACATCCTCGGTAGTATAGTGGTTAGTATCCCTGCCTGTCACGCAGGAGACCGGGGTTCGATTCCCCGCCGGGGAGGATTTTTTTTTGTTTTCAACACAAAATTATGTAATATCTTAAACAAATTCTTATAAGTATATTTTTAATTTTTTGATTCAATGCTTGATATACATGTATAAGAATTTTATATTATTTTTGTAATTTAAATTTTCCGTTAAATTACGAGAGAAAAATTAAATTGTATAAACATTGAAATAATTTATAGAACAGTTTAATAATAAATTTCGTAATTTGAATTTGCCGCTCAATTTGTGAAAGAAAAATAAATTGTCTAAATATTAAAATTAAATATATAATAGTTTTACATTATTTTCACAATTTAAATTTACCGCTTCATTCGTGAAATAAAAATAAATTTTATGCATATTAAAATTGAATATTTAACAATTTTATATAATTTTCATAATTTAAATTTACCGCTTCATTTGTGTAAAATTACAAACAAAACGACAAATATAAATAAAATTATTAATACAAATGTGGAAAATGAACAGAAAAAAACATTAGGCGCCGCTCCTTCTTTGTCCTTTATTTATGTTTACAATTGTTTGTTTTTACTGCGTCAATTTTTTAGAATGCCTCAGTACTCGCTAATCATTGGCAAGGAGCGCAACGGCGGCCTCTCATTGGAACGCCGTAATCAGTACCAGTTTGACCTTCAATGCCAGTGTTGAAGTCACAGGGGTTGCAAGCGAATATGACTCTTTCTGTCCGTTGTTACTGGTGATTGCTGCTGGACTCGGACATTCGTCAACGTCAATCAGAGCCAACAACTGCAGTGAAGGTCATCTGAATTTTGTAAGTACAAAAGGAATAAACTTTTGTTACAATATAAACGTTGTGATATTGTTGTGTTGTAAAATTGTTATATAATGCAACAAAACAATATATACATTATCGACATTGAAAAAAACAATCTTTTATTATGTTTTTGTTTTATCAAGGTCGGATGTAATCTTTCGAATCTTATTATTGATATTTGTCGAAACAAATCATTTATTGTTTTCGTGTTTGTGTTATGTAGTACAAAAGGAATAAAGTTTTATTACAATATAAACATTGTGATATTGTTGTGTTGTAAAATTGTTATATTATGCAACAAAACAATATTTACATTATTTATATTTAAAATAACGATCTTTTATTTTTTTCTTTTATCAAGGTCGTATATAATCTTCCGAATTTTAATATTGTTATTTCTCGAAATAAATTGTTCATTGTTGTCGTGTTTACCAGTACCAGTTTGACTTTCAACGCCAGTGACTCAAGTCACAGGGGTTGCAAGCGAATATGACTCTTTCTGTCCGTTGTTACTGGTGATTGTTGCTGGACTCGGACATTCGTCAACGTCAATCAAAGCCAACAACTGCAATGAAGGTCATCTGAATTTCGTAAGTACAAAAGGAATAAACTTTTGTTACAATATAAACGTTGTGATATTATTGTGTTGTAAAATTGTTTCTTATGCAACAAAACAATATTTACATTATCGATATTAAAAAAAAACGGTCTTTTATTATTTTTTTTTTTTTTGTTTTATCAAGGCCGGATATAATCTTTCGAATTTTAATATTGATATTTCTCGAAATAAACGTTTATTGTTTTTGTGTCTTGTCTTACATAGTACAAAAAGAATAAACTTTCATTATAATATAAACATTGTGATATTGTGTTTTATAATTGTTATGTTATGCAACAAAACAATATTTACATTATTTATATTTAAAAAAACGATCTTTTATTTTTTTCTTTTATCAAGGCCGGATATAATCTTTCGAATCTTATTATTGATATTTATCGAAATAAACGTTTATTGTTTTTGTGTTTTGTCTTACATAGTACAAAAGAAATAAACTTTCATTATAATATAAACATTGTGATGTTGTGTTTTATAATTGTTATGTTATGCAACAAAACAATATTTACATTATTGATATTAAAAAAACGATCTTTTATTTTTTTCTTTTATCAAGGTCGTATATAAACTTCCGAATTTTAATATTGATATTTCTCGAAATAAACGTTTATTGTTTTTGTGTTTTGTGTTATAT
>JABFOV010000280.1:22947-43896 GCA_022817685.1 Aradophagus sp. ZL-2020
TCATTATAATATAAACATTGTAATGTTGTGTTTTATAATTGTTATGTTATGCAACAAAACAATATCTACATTATTGATATTAAAAAAACGATCTTTTATTTTTTTCTTTTATCAAGGTCGTATATAATCTTTCGAATTTTAATATTGTTATTTCTTGAAATAAATTTTTTATTGTTTTTGTGTTTTATCAATGATGTAAGTAACCTTTAGAATTTGAGCATTATTATTGAGCGTTTGTAATTTTATTCAATTCCAGGAATCAAACGATTTTAAACACAGATTTCCATTGTTGCTATTTTGCTAAGACAAGAGTGAAAATTTGTACACGTTTGGTTCTTAGAATTTTATAGCTTTTTTTATTATTGTTTTTGATTGAATTGAAAAATAAAACAATGTAAATAGTGAAACAAAAATAAAGTAATCTAATAATATGTGTGAGAAATTCGTCTCGTGCACATATAATTTGTGATTTGTGAATGATTTAATGTTTTAAGAAAATAAAAACGAGAAAATAATTTAGAATGGATAAAATGGTGGATAACATGTATTTAATGAAAACAGATTGAATTCAAAAGTGAAATGACTGTATAAACATAACAAGTAAATTGAAAGCATGAAAAAAAAAAATCTATTGTTGAGATATTGTCTATGTTTGTTTACATAACAAGTAAGTAACTTTACTTTTCTTTTATTTGTTGCGTTTTGGGACACGTTTTGACACAAATATCTTTTTTGTTGAAGAAGGATAGAGAATGCAGTTTACATAAGTGTGTCTTTTTTCATTATACAAATTTGAGTTGCTTTCATTATAAAAATATATACTTGAAGTTATTGAAATGAACAATTTTTTTTAATTATAATTTGATAATATTTAATAACATTTATAATATTTTATAATGTTTATAATATTTATAATATTTAATAACATTTCATAATATTTTATAATTTTTTTTTATTGAAGTGATTTTTGACGTATATATCAAGAAAATTCGTGTTTTATGAAATATTATTTATATAATAAATGTAATTTGCTTATTTTAAGAACAAATTGAATATTCTTAATTTTTTTAAAAGTACACTTAACCTTTTTGTTGAATGTATTTTTTCATTAAAAAAAAATTTATTTCATAAAATAAAAATTAAAAAACGTCTGTAAAAAAGTCAATCATTTATGCAAATGTCTGAGTTGAAACAAAGCCGCAGGCTCATCGGCAGGGAATAATTGTACCAATAAATTGGGAGAACATGGTTTTCGCGGGATTCGAAGCTGGGAGAAAAATGATGGTTGTTGGCGCGCGGTATCCGCGGCATTGCCATTATTGGCGCGCGGAGTACGTAACTCGAAAGTCGGCCTCTCGGCGTGTCCGTAGCGCGCGCGCACATCACCTCTTATCCACGGGACACTTAGTAGCACTTACTCTTATCTTAATGACCGGGGACGCGCGTACCGTTAATGGTCCCCTTAAAATTAGCGCGGCCTTCTGCCCACGCTTTCCTTTTCCTTGTTTTTCTCTCTCCCCCTTTTTCCGTCTCCCCGTCTTACGTTTCCTTCCGATCTCTCGACACCACCCTAACAAGAAATCCATATATCGACGCCCCAGACGAAGACTAGGCTATCTCAAATTTTGGTTGAAGAGTATGTCATCTCAAAATTTTACATGTATTTTTAAATAGGAAATTTTGGAATGGCATAGTCTTCAACCAAAATTTGAGATAACCTAGTCTTCGTCTGGGGCGTCGATATGATCGTATGTGAGAATTCCCACAGAAATCTACACAGGAGCTTATTTGGAATTGTATGTAGCCCTAACAAAAAAACACATGTAGGTTTCTAGATAGAAACTGAACACAATGATTTATATAGGAACTTATTTGGGTTTTGAAACAGGAACTCATACCATCTACGAATCTATCTGGGTTCTCGTATGGGTGATGATAGTATGAGATACTATGTAGGAACCAAAGTAGGTTTCTAAAGGATTCCTATGTCAAATTGTTATATAGGATCCCTCCTTTCATGTGGGTTCTCACACCATACCATCTTGGAGCCTCTGATGGTTTCCATGTTAGTTTAATTTGTTCAAGTCCCCTATATGGGAGTTCAAATATGAATCTAGTTGGGAATCTATGTACGAAGCTTTACCATTTTGGCACCTATGTAAGTTCGCATAGGTTTCAATTTTATCAAATCATCCACCTTACAGGAACCCAGATATGAACCTAGTTGGGATTCTATTTAGCAATTTATACTAAAATTTATCTAATACTATATCACAGTCTCAAAACAGTCACTTCCCCCAAAGTTTATCAACATTTACATGGACGATAAAACTTGATTTATTGTTTTGACTCGAAATTGCGGATTTGAATCATTTTTTCTTGCATGTCACCTTAATAAAGATTTCTTCTTTTCAGTTTTCGTCAGTTTTCATCGAAAGGTTTTAATTAAGTTTTCACTTTCCTAATTGGACGGACGTCGGATGGATTGTGGTGGTTGCCTGCTCCGGGCACGTGGGGGATTTTGCCTGTCAACGCAAGATGGAGTGAAACTCAGGGTAATACGGACATCGCTGAGTCTGAGGATTACCCTTGCTGTAAACAACGACTTGCGTTTTGTCAGCGACATAAGCACGTTGATCACACTGGTAAACCTTTTGTCATTTGATACTAAGCATTCTATTGCAATACATATACGAAGTTTTATTTCGAATGTTTTCATCAAATGTGTTTTCATTTTCAGGCTTACCGCACCTCCAAAACCTCCAAAACCCAGTTTACTGACTACAGTTTCAAGGTACATTATAAAAAATATTTATCATTTTCAAAATATGTTTGAATTTTCATAGACGGACTTGAAAAGTGCTTATAAAATGTTCAGACTTTCAAAAACAACTATTAAAATTCAAACATATGATTGGAAATTCAATAGAGATTTAAGTTTTAATATGAAATCTCAAGCATTTTCTTGAAATTTCAGACTTGCTATTAAATTGTTTTCTCAAACAGCTATAAATAGATTATCATGAATTGCAATGACTTTTCGATTCATTTTTATTAGGAGTATATGTAGTTATATTGAAAGCGAATTTTATACGTATTTGCATTGCTTTGCAGTGCTTGAAGTTTTATACGGTCACTAGTAAACTAAAATTAAATCTAATAGAATTTTAGAGTATCTAAAATTATTTTAGGCAGACTGGCAACATACATCTTTCATAATACCAATATATTTCCTTTTACTGTATTTTATTTTTTTCGTTTACGAATAAACGGTATAAATATTATATACATATATACATACAAAAAGGTTGAACTCAGTTAGACAATATGAAGGATTGCATTAATAGCAGCTAACGATAAAGAATATTAACACACCTCATTGGAAGTGAAACAACAGGAGATTGAATAAATATAACTGTATAACTGTATCGCTTATTCGGCGTAAAGATTAATACGTTGCGTCCTATTACAAATTGAATTGACTTTCGATTCAAAGCAGCCGCCACCGAATGACATATGTCGTGACCCCTCGAGCCTCGGTAAATTGTCGAAACTTCTAGCTAGGCCTTCCCTTGGCGATTTGGCGCACGTAAAACACGCGACTCGGTCCAGCGTCGTGAGCGTCGCTGGAAAATTAATCATCTGATTAAACGATCAGTTTCATCCATTATAGCATGACTACTCCTCTGCGAGTATAATCGCATTCGACGATTCAACTCGGAACTCTCAACTGCTAATCAGAAACTAATTACCGGAGACGGCCTGGAATGAGTTTAATCGCATTAAATATTGAAATGTCACGAAACGAGCTGCAGTACGGTGTTTCGTCCCAGCGGACATAGCCCACTACAATGCTACTCTTATAACAGGGTAGACATTACTTACACAATTCAGTCATTGTGCTCGCAACAGTACAGCAGCTACGCTCGTACGCACACACGCGTGCTCGTATACCGACGCAAGTGGCGCAGTATACTCCAGGGAAAATATGCCCTGTTTCTTGCTTCGTTGCAAGTTCTGTGGTGCGCCTGGAAAGAAGTAGTGAATTTTCGTTGATTACAGGCGTTACTTTACTCTCGGCCTGTTCAGCGCAAATTCAACCTCGGTCATGCCTTGTTTGTACCTTTTTAGAGCGTCGGTAAAACTTGTTACTTCTACTGAAACAAATTATGCATGGAAATATTTCTTATAAACATACGTTGAATGATATAATCTTCTAAACCCGTGGATCGGATAGAAAGAATCACCGTTTTGCTTCCGGAGAGTAAAGGTCCCTTTTCCACCCTAGGCCAAAAAGTAAAAACTTCTACTTGAATAAATAAACATGGACAATGGTTGCAGAAAGCAATCGTGCGTTATACTGATAAAAAGCTGATAACATCTGTAAACGTCTTGAAAATCTTGCAATCTTCGTTTAAACGTCTCCATACTCATCGATGCCCAGCATGGTGATTACTATTGAAGATATTCACCATGCTCCACGAGATATGAGAAAAAGTCTGTCATATGACACTTACTCTATTCGCACACTTCATTAATCCAATTAAACGACGATATACGACTCGACATCCAGAACCCCATAAGGTACGAACCAGAGTCGCTCGCTTGACTATTTAATCAAGTCATAATCCAAATGCGCGCGCCTCCCCTCTCGGGCCAGTCGTTTTCAAAATTGTATATCGAATTACGGCAAACACGGGCGAGAGCGGAGCGTGCGTCGATCGCAGATCGGTGACGTAAAATAAATATAAGACAATGGGAGAGGCTGCGAGCGGCGGCGGGGGTGGGGTTAGAGGGCGCGCGCATGTGCGCGTCATCCGTCTTGCGCCGTGAAATGGAGACGGGATTTCTCTCCGGGGACCCGGATGGGGCGAGTCTCGTTAGCCGTAAGTGATTAAAGCGCATGTTCAGCGCAGTTAGCTCCTGCGCGAGAGCACGTGCCAGGCCCGCCTGGCCGGGCGCCGTTGCGAAAGCAATTTATGCCGCGAATCAAAAGATTTCCCAGTTTGCAACTATATCAAGCGCATCTGCATTATTTTTGTAATCACTGAAATTTGATAGGAGCGGGATCGAGGAAAGAGCGACGCAGACCGATGCGGGAGAGAGAAGGACAGGGGCGAAGAGGACGAGGATGGAATTGGCGAAGCCGATACGCGTGAAATTTGTATTAAACAACAGCGCGAAGGGAAAAAAGCAGGTGAAAAATGACGCACGGCAAAAGACCGGAAGATAATTCAAAATCGAAGTTGCAGCTTTTATGACGTTATTTATATTGCCCGTGGTAGCGCGAGAACAAGCTTGTAAAGCTTCTTGTTTTGTATCGAACGCGGATTTTACGTTGATTGAAAATTGATGACGCAGTGATATTCGCGTTGCCAAAGTGCAATACAATGTACAGAAATACATAAATCATTCGAAACGGTGCGACTTTGCGGGATGAAGCGAAGAAGTATTTTATTTTTTGAGCCGTTGCCCGTGCATCTGTCATCTGTCATTTGACTGGATATAGGGTGTAGACACCAACAAACGGGATACATAAAAGTGTAATACTCGCGTGTAACACATGGCCTGAAAAATCGACCATTCGAGGCAACGTTGTCTCTCAAATTCTACGACTGTAGGTCGCAATAACTATTTCATCGTTATTTTTTTTGCGTTTCTTTTTCTTTGGAAAAAAGTATTGTTTTATGGCGTTTGAAAATTTCATCGATTTCGTCTTTTGTACGTTTTAAGTTAAAAATGTTTTTTGTTTATAATCGAGTAAGTTGTTCTGTTTTACAACTTTTGTTTCATTGTTTTCCATTCGTGCTCGTAGACTTCGAAATACCATTTTTGTTTTACAATTTTACACAATGTAAAGTTCATTGCCTTCATGCAATAATGCTGATTATGTCTCGTGCAGGATACGTTGTAATATTTCTTCTTCAATTTTACCTAAATTGTTAATTGATGATGCCATATTTGTGGCAGTTTGTTTAGATACTCGTTTATGAAAACAAATCAAAGTTACAATGTTTAGTACTTTCTGTAATGATTTTGCTAATTTTTCGCTGATAAACTCGCCAGGAACTTGCATCACTCTTCAATACTTTGTAATTAGGTCGATGGTAACTCATTGAAGATCGCAACGTATATTTCGACGGCGGAAACGACTTTCGAAATTGCGATTCATCGTTCCCTACACGGAGTCCCAAACAATGATTATCGAACACTTTCTTTTCAAGCCGAGCGGATTCGTATCGTCTTTCCCAAAGACAAAAGTGCGTGAAACAAATAAACGGCATATCGTACGCTCGGTTTGGTCCAATATCCTATAATCACGTGGTAAGTCGCTGAGCGTAATTAGAGCCATTAAATCGTCGGCTGCGAAAGCGAAGCGCCCGGGCCACCGATTTTCGGCGCGAAAGCGAGCAAAACGAGGGTCTGCGAATTGGACACGAGCGAACGGCGGCTCACTCACGGCCTCTCATTGTCTGACCGCAAAACTATCGGAAATAGAAGCGCCGAGTTCCTGAGAAGCCGGCAGGAAGCGAGCACTTAATGGCCAATGCTTAGAAGCGCATTTTGGGAAATGACGGTCCTTGACGCGGAAATGAAAATTGATAGTGTGCGATGGCCAAACGGCGCTTGATTTCGTTGCAAGGCCAAACTGCTTCGCCGGAACCAATTGATACGCGTTTTACGTTTTCACGAGTCGGTCGAATCTAATTAGTTGGAAATAATGATCGTTTGAAAGTTAACCACGAAAGTTGATACTTTGAACAGTCTGCAAAAATGGTTTACCTAATTTAGCTTGTATAGCTATAAGTAAACATGTTTTTAATCTAGATCCTTGATAAAAATATCTTTATAGTATTTTGTATAGGAATTCGACACAAGCATCTCTGTAGATAATTACTTTGGATTTCATTTAGGAATTCGTGTCATCTAAAAATGCAAGTAGGTTCACACGTGGGTATGATTCAATCAAATTATCACCCATAGGGGAACTTGAATAAATGGTGCGTTTCTGAATTATTGATTGCAAAAAATTGAACTTTCATCAAAACAGTATCTAATTTTATTGAATCAACAATATATCATATAATAATATAACTGCATCATGGAACGCGATTGTCTTTTTAAACAACGCCATCTACACCTGAGTTGTAGATGGCGCTGTCTTAACACACGATTGCATTCATTCTGAGAGCATATAATAGATTATAATATATATATTAACGTTACCATATTTGCATTATCTCATATTTACATGAACTTGATCCAGCAATGACAAATCGTCGATTCATTAAACAACATTCATTATCGAATGAAATTAAATTCACATACCCGCTGTTACTTTTGCGGAAATTTCCCCGCGTCTTCCGGACAACTTTTATCACTTCCACGAGAGACGCAAAATTTTGTTACCCTCCATTTTCTCTTCTCGCCAACTGACCATTTAGTTAATAATGCACGAGCCGAGCATATCTAGCCCCCCCCCTCCTTTTCTCATTTAACGCAAGACAAAAGCAAAAACTGACGCGAAATGTATTAAATGCCTTCTGAATATTCATCACAATTTAATGCGGGGCAATTCGAGGCCCGGGGATTGAATTAAAAAGTAATTTAATATGCGCGTTATCCGCTCTTTCCTTTTCCCGCGCGAAAATTTACTCCCGTCCCCCTTCTTCCCCCCGCAGACTCGAGGCCCCGGCAACCGCGCCCGGGGTGCATAATACACGCGCGATACACACGGCTTACAAAATCCATGAGGCCACCGCGCGCGCCGGATATATACCGGCAGCCGTGAATTTATTGTGATTGCGTTTCACACTCGTCTGCCCACGCCGCGCAATGCATTCGCGGTTCTTTATGCCCTCGGTGTTTTAACTTTAACCTCGCTGAAAAATCGTGCGCGAAAATGCGATCCGATCGGGGCATCGCCTGCGAAATTTAATTGTTACGATATCACTGTAACAAACACTCGGACATGGGTGTCTTAAATTAAGACGATCGTGTTTTAAAGTAAAATACCGATGATTCAATTTAAGACGCCAATGTCTGAATTTAAGGTGCTGATTTCTAAATGAAAGACGCCGGCGTCTTAAGTCAAGACAGTAGTGTCTTACATTCTGACATTGGTGGATGAATTTAAGACGGCGACTGCTAAAGACGTTTTAAATTGAGACACTTTCGTTCCAGCAGTTGTTATGGTTTACACAGTGAAATTTGCTTCGGCAAAAATGTCTTAATGTAAGACATGAGTGACTTTAATTTAGATATTGGACAAACGAAATTAGAACAGTTGTCGTGTTTTTTTACCATTGCATATGTATGTATATATCGACGCCCCAGACGAAGACTAGGCTATCTCAAATTTTGGTCGAAGACTGACATTTCAAAATTTCCTATTTAAAAATACATGTAAAATTTTGAGATGGCATAGTCTTCAACCAAAATTTGAGATAGCCTAGTCTTCGTCTGGGGCGTCGATATTTGTATTTTATCATACAAACACCAGCAGTTTAAATCCAAATAATGTTGACGTAAAAAAGGGAGGGAAAGAAAATTAACAGTTTGCGATTAATGGAAGAAAAATTGCATTAAGCTTCCATTGGCGTCCGGCTGAATTCGGCTGATTACATCGTCGTCTTCTGGAAGTGAATCGTTTGTGAGTTTGATTGTTGCGAGGAATACATTTGCTTTCGAACACGCGCAGAAACCGCAAAAGGATCTTTCAAATTACAGAGAAAGAGAGGGCCGCAGAGTGAGAGAAGCAATACGCCGAACATTTCGAAAAGCATTTGTAGGTAACCTGTCTGGAACCTGTTTTTTCGGTTCCATGCTGAATGAGGGATTTGCCGTTGAACCCCGGATGACAAAGATGTTTGCTCGTCATTTCGTTCAATGGTATATACGTTTAAATCATCAGCACTGTATTTTTACCAAGATTTCGGTGCTTTGAAATGACGCTGAATTGGAATGAACCTTTTTTTAAATGAGTTTTAGATTAGGATTATAAGTTGAATAAAATGGAAGGCATATGTATACGTTGATTGGAATAGTCCATTAGTTCTCGTTCAAAATGAATGGTTTTTGATGGCAATTTCGTTCATGTTCAATACCAATTAAAATTTATTAGAAGGCAATTAAATTCTAATGATTTGTTGAAATTCAATGGGTACACTGAGAAAAATGATCTTATAAAAATTACTAACTTTAATGGGAAACGGTGGATATACTTTTCAAAATAAACAAATTATTAGTCCATTCTGTCTGGAAATCGTGACATGTTTACAAATATGACCTAAAATCTGAACAAATTTTATTATAATGAGATAGTAATTTTCTTCTTTGGGTAAAGTATGTCCACGCTTTACCAACAAGTTAGTAATTTTTACTATTCATTTTTCTCCGTGTATATTTCCAAACGATCAAACGTTCTGATTGTTTAATAGGAATCAATCGTAACACCTCTCATTCAACCAATGGTATGGTACTTATTTGATCCCATTCAGTTATTGAATATTTTTTCCAATAAGATGCTTACCAATTCAATAATATTGCTAATCATGTCATCAAATCATTTCAAATGAGTTTCGATTTGTGTTTTACTTGAATGATTGGAAGTTACCATTGGAAACTATTCATTTCGGATGGGACTTTGATGAGAATTTAATAGTTTCTGATGAGTTTTAATAAGATCATTTAAAAAGGATCAAACCTGGATATTTTCTTCGTCAAAAACTTCACTGAAGATTCATTTGAAACTGAAATCGACGTACTGATTTAATCCTATTCGATTATCAATATTTGACCAGTTGAATCCTATTGCTTAATATTTCATCTACTTGTTTCCAAGATGTTTTAATTGATACTTTATTTTAATAAATTACGAATGGAAATTTACTAGAAACTCAGTGGAAATTCAGTACTTTTAAATGAGTTTTAATAAGACCAGTCAATAATATTTGGACCAGGTTTTCTCGAAGCTAAAATTTAATTTACAATACGTTAAAAAAAAAAAAAATGCATCATTTGAAAAAATCAATGCCGGGCATCGAACCCCTGACTCAATCATGCAAAACATTCGTCCTTGCATCGGCAAATCCCCGATCCCTTCCTCGTTTCGTCGTCGTCACTTTTCCAGGCTTCGCTGACACATTGTTGCAAAAGGACCGTTCCTTCGTCCCCGTCCTTTTCGGCTTCGCGTACTTTCAAGCGGCATTTGTCCCCAAATAATTGGGCGGGACGGCGAGCCGTGTCTTCTCTGCAATTATCGGCAGTAAACGCGGCCACATCCGGCAAGTCGAAAGAAACGGCCGGCAGTGACCCACGTTGCCGTCGTCTTAGAACAGGCCAGCGTTATTCCGGGGAAATAAAACAATTACCGCAAATTAACTCGGGCCGCCGTTGACGGTACGAAAACGAACAAGGTCGCGGCGATTTCTGGCAAGATAAACAAACGAAAGGGGACGGAGAAGTGCGCCCGAAACAGATGCATTTCCGTCGTTATTGAAGAAAGATCATAAATATCGGTCTTTATATTTAATAACCATTTAATAATTAATAATAATAATAATAATAATAATAATAATAATAATAATAATAATAATGATGATGATGATGATGATGATGATACATAATTAATAATAATAATAATAATTATATTTAATAATAAAAGGCATCAATTTTTTGTATATGATGTAATTGACAATTAAAAATATTCAAAAAATTAAATTAAAATCAGAGAAAAGTGCAAATAAATTAATCATAAATTTAAGTGATTGGACAAACAAGGTTTTAGTGTGTGAAATTTGGTACAAAATATGAAAGCTTAATAAATTTTTAAATTAAACATTTGAAGGGAGTTGAAATAAGAAACAGTCGTTTGAAATGTATAGATACATCTAATTTATCATTTATATGCAGTTCACTTTGCTCTATATGTACAACGTTATATTAATAGGTACATGACATCACATAGCTTGATACTCAATACTATTTCTGATTAATTTCGAAGGGGTACAAGTGTCTTTCGTTCACTATTCAAAGTATAAAGACGACCTGGTACTGTTACATACGAATATATACATGTATATATATGTGTGATATTACATTTAAAATCTTTTTCCAATATTTATTTACAATAGCGATGCAAAGACATCACATTTGACATAAATCTTTAACAAAAATTTGTATATACAGGGTTTTTCGAAAACTTCGCGCGACAATCAGTTTTCTATGTGAAAAGATACACGTGTTTTTTACTATATTTTATGTATTAAAAAAAGTCTAGATAAAGAAATTAGTAGCTTTTATGAATTAGTTAGCTTTATGAATTTAGCAAGTTTCTATACAATTATTGAAAAATTTATGAAAATGGCATACCTTTGAACGGTTTTAGTCATAACATTTTTTACTGAATTAGTACTAGTAATTAGTACTTTACTCAATTTATCTGACTTCTTTCCATACAGTAACTTTTTTTATAAAATTTTAGACGAAATATTTAAATAGACTTTTCGCATAAATTTTAGTTCATTATACTTTATAATTTTTAGAAATATTAATAACAAATTATTCTGAGGTAAACAGCTGAGTTGAATAGTAGATTGAACTTCAATTTAATATCATAAATATAGTTTGCTTGTAATTCAAAAAATTTTTCTATTACTTAATACACGTGTATATTTTACCATAGAATCCATCTGTTCGAATTATCTGCGTCAATCGAGTTTATTTACAGCGATATGTTTACGATTAATAGAGAATCATCTGACTGTAGTTAAAAAAAAAAAACACAAAATTATGGCAATTACAATTAGGAGTTCAATCACTGAGATCAAATGACAAAAGTGTTGCCGCTGTAAAACGCGATGGCTCTTGGATTGCGATGCGGAGATGGGTCTGGTTTTGGCGCTATTTTTTGTTTCGCGCGGATTTAAATTTCAGTGTTAAAGAACTGTACAGAAGTCGGTAATTTTACCCAACTTTACGCTTAAAGTTATGAACTTATCTAATTCGTGGGTTCAAATCCCCGCGTAGATGTTTTTTTTTTTATAAATAAGACTAAATTAAGATAATTTCTTTCATCGGGATTGAATCACCATCTCGTATACACGTAAAAAATGGTGTATTAAAAGTTACCAGAACTTGGAGATTAATTACCAAAAGTTACTATGACTTAGAGTCCTTGCTATGGATGGACAGAAAATACAATATTTGAAAGATTTTTCATTTTAAAGTACACAC
Organism: Aradophagus sp. ZL-2020; assembly: GCA_022817685.1. Classification (NCBI taxonomy): domain Eukaryota; kingdom Metazoa; phylum Arthropoda; class Insecta; order Hymenoptera; family Scelionidae; genus Aradophagus; species Aradophagus sp. ZL-2020. The sequence goes on from JABFOV010000280.1 coordinate 35,185, forward strand.
TGAGAAAACCATATTGTAACCACCACAATACATATTGTAACGTGCACAATTTTATATAGTAAACTGTTGACGATATCATATCGTAACTAACTGTAGCTATTACTAAATTGCTTTATTTCAACGAATAAGCATGCTGGAAATTTTACAATCCACATTGTACGATATCGTTTTCTCGGTGCACTTACTGTAAAATTAAATTTCAGCTTCAAAGTTCCAACGAATGAAATTTTTGTATCTTGAGTGGAGAGTTACGTAATTGCTTGTCAGATCAAGATTTTTAGTCAATTATAATTGACTCGACTACAAGTAGAAAGTACTTATAATGGCGCGCGAAAATCGTTTCGATAAGTTTTCTGGTAAATTGTGGTAATTTTTAATACACCCCGCGGATTATCCCAACGAGACATGGATAAGAATTTCCTAAGACAATTTTCCGTCATCTGCGTCGGATGGCAAAATCACTACGGAGTAATCGAGTATTGCACAAAACTGGACGCCAAGCGCGCGCAATTGAACGACGTTGCGAAAAGTGTGCCATTTGGGAATCAGCTTCCATCACTTTAATCAAAGCGATAACTCGGCGACGTTACCATAATTGCGTAATTTCGGCACGAAACTTAAACACTCGGCGCAAACTGTGGCAATCACGCATGCGCGCGAGTCAACAATCCAGCTGAAAACACTCGTCGCCGCTCAGTAGTATATTCCCTCGTTGCCACTGTGGCAATCCGCTTGTTACCCAACTGCGAGCCAACCGGCCCCCCCACCACCTCCGTCCGTCATTACCGTTTGAATTACGCGCGCAAATTCAAAGCGTGGAAAATGAGACGTTAGACAGGCCGAAGGGAGTTTCGAACTCGAGGCGTTCGGCGAATAAGCTTTTCTCCAAATCTGCGACGACAAAGGTGGCATTAAAATTTTGAGTGAATCAAGGGGGGAGGGGAAGTTGACATTCTTTGGGTTTACGTCACGATTAATCTTCATCTTACAATTTGCGCGCGAAATTGAAAATCGTACGGGAAAAAGTCTTGGCAATCACTCCCTCGATATAATCTTTTGGAACGAATGTATAACAAATGCGATTCGCGACTCGGATTGCGGTGATTGTTTGTGCGGTCGGGATTAAGCGATTTAGAAAAGAGTTATCCGAATTTGCGCAAGATTCTGAGAATGTTTATTCGCTCGAGCGACATGTAATGTAAATTAAGGCGACACTTGTGTAACTTCGCCGAGGGAAGCTATGCAAGTTTCGTCACTCGTATGTACAGACGCGTATTACATTATGTACCGAGAATTTACAGCGATTATGTACATCGTGAGTTGTTTGTCATCCATTATTATATTTGTTTTTCATCAACTTTTTATACAACGCGGCGTTCGTGTGTAAATAATGCCGTCTAACGATGAGTAGATTTGTTATTCGGTATACAAAACGCGACGATTTTTTGGAACGCAACGTAGCTGGCGAGTCAGTCCTCAAGTAACATATTTTATGCACGTGAAATTTGAAAATTGTCACGCGTTTTGGACTTGGAACAATTTTGAGATCGAAATGTCTAGGGGTGTGCGATATCTCGAGATAATATGATACTCGAACGATATTAAACGAGAACATAATATATGGAGATCTCGAATTATTTACTAACACCAATGTAAATCGAGATACTTCGAGATATCGATTACAAAGTATATTGCTATCGTTTGCAAAAAATCGAGATCTTGGGAGAGAGAAATAAAGATATCCCGATTCGAGATCGCGCATGGTGTTCGAGACTCTATCGATAATCTCGAATTTGTATACTTTGCACATCCCTAGAAATGTTACGTATGAAAATGGACGTAGTAAATAGAAGAATAAGTATTTTAAACAAAACATTTACACAATTTTGTGATATTTTAAAACTGCAAATCATGTTTTTAATTTTTTTTTTTTTTTTTGAATTTTGGCATGTTGTTTTAGAACTCGAAATTGTTCCAAGTCCGAAAATCGTGGCATTTTATCACGTGATAAATTACACTCATATACATTTTTTTTTTTTTGGTAAAAATTAAATTGTTTAATTATATCGCATTTGGAAAAACATTGAAACTTGAAACGTTTTGTTACAATTTATGAAACAGAATTCGAAATTTTTTACTTTTCAACATCAATCGCGCTGTTTAATATGCCAAATCATTTCAGTCAATTTCTTCCTAATTATATCTATCGATTAAAAATAAGTTTCATAGCGTTTGAAGAAAGATATATATTTTACATAACGACATTATCTCGCGTAAGTTTTGCTTCTTAAAATAATCGAAATTATAAATAAAGTTTCGCTAACTAAAGAGTAGAAATAATTTCTAATCGTCGAAATCACATTGAATCACCATTTTTTTTTCTTCGCCGGGAGAATATCGCTTTTTGAAACCTTGTATAAATTTCAATCACAACGTATGTTTAACTAAAAATGTAGATATTTTTCGACTTTGCATTTTTATATATATATATTTTTTTATTTTTATATTTTCACAACAGAATTTTGACTTGCTTCTTATAAAGTATTACTGTCCCATTTTATTTCATGGATTAGATAATGTACAACATAATCACTTGAAAAACTGACATTATTTCAGACAAGACAAAAAATTCAAATTCACTCTGTTGTGAATTTCAGTTCAGTATCATCAGGTTAAACAATTTTTATTTTGAAGAGGTTAAGTTTTGGAAAAGAGGAAAACATGAACAATTTTCAATAAGCAATTACTTTTTCACGAGCTGTTTTTCTTCCCGTGAGTCAAATTTCGAAACAAAATGAGGTTAGGAGGAAACGTACAGTTGAATCGAAAACCAAAGTGAATGTGATTGTTTTGTCGAAAAATTCTAATGGGACAGCGAACTAATCGAACGAAGCGGTCGACTGGATTTAAGACTGACTCGAGTTTGCGATAAAGCGGTCGGTAACGAGCATAGATTAGCAAATTGGATCGGCTAATGGTTGCGGCGGTCCGTAAGGCGATGCCCACTGACCGACAGGGTGCGCTAGGGTCGGCGGGGCAGGTTGGCTATCCAAGTTGGCGACGGGGGCGCCAGGGGCGTGATTCGCTACCGAAGTGGGGTAGCCCACTTTTCCCAACGCTTCTGCTTGGAGCGACAGCATCAAACGGTTCGCAGCCTGTCTTTCCGCTTCTCGCTCTTCCGCGGTTTGTCTCCTGAAAAAATGATAGTATTTTATTATTTTATATATATTACGCAGGAAGAAAAACTGAGTTTTAAGGTCACAGAGAATATAAGAAGTCACTCAGTGATTTTTTACTGGAAATTTTATTTATAAAATCACTCAGTGATTTTTTCTATTCTCCGTATTGGTAGACAGAAGAAGTACCAACATAACAATTATTTTTACCGAGGTTGGTATGACGAGCCGAAGGCGAGTGATACCAACATGTTTTGTTCTTGAGTTAGGGAAAATTCATTTTTCATTCCACTGTATTCATTTTGCGAATGCAGACATGCCGATTTTTGTTTAAGTGAGTAAAAAGAATAAAAAATGGTGAAAACCATGTTATTTTGAAGTCAGCTGACTTGATAGTGAAAAAGCTTTCGTGATTGGTTGAAACAAATCGATCAATCGATTGTTAGATAAGTGGCGCGAAAATTTGAAAATGCTTAAAGTGTTAGATTGAAGTATCAGTTGGCAAACTTTGATTTTTTGAATTTTATCAACGTTGAGAAAAATGGATATTTACAAACACCATCCAGATTGTCAGTCTAGATAGTTAGGAAAGAGATAATGAAATTAAATGTAGATGAAATTTCCAATGTTTATTAGTAAACGAAAATCATTTAAATATAATTTAACAACATATATTTTAATTAGAAATGAAAATATTGTGTTCTGAAAGTTGAATATATTCATAATTTTTCTTATAATATTATTCGATAAGATATACATTTAAATTAATTATCTAGATAGTCGATATTGATATAATAACCTGAGTGTGTATAGTGAAATTGAAATAATTTTATTTTTCATTTATTAAAGTAATTGTGCTGAATTTATATTTGCTTGTATAAATATAAACTTTTTTTTTTTTATTATTTTATATTATAGTTTTTCAAGTCATTGTATATCACGTTTCAAATGATTTGATTGTAATCTGTGATGTATTTTTTTCCAAAGTACATTTTTCTGCTCACATTATTTCTTTTTCATCCATATATTTCAATTCATTTGATTGATTGAATCAATTTATTTCAATGGATATTTTTAACAAAATACGTCAATTAAATTGATATTAATTTTGTAAAATGTTTAATAACCTATTAAAAATAATTTCTAATAGTTTCTAAGTCAAATAAAAATTCGAACAACGAAAATCGAATTAAATTTTATATCAGTTTATGTCGTAATATTGGCAAACTAAGGAACTACTTTGTGCGTTTGATCTCTCTTAGTTGATTAATTGTATACATGTAATATTTAATTAATATTAAAATACAAAATTCCAAAATAAATAAATGAATAAAAGTAGGAATGATCAATCAATCGGCATGATTTCTTTTTGTTATTTAAAACTTAAAAAAAAAAAAAAAAAAAAGAAACAGAAAATTCACAGGAAACATTTATACACCGACGTTACATATGCCATTAAAATCCGAGTCGTGCAACACGTCTTTCTCTAGAGTCATTAAAAAACATTTACTTTAAATTTATTTATATAATATACTTATTAATAATGACTGGCATCAATCGTATTAAAATGTATCATTGATTAATAGAGCATGAACGGCCTGGCCGACGGAGAAAGCTACAACTAAAAGCGGCTGACCAAATTGATACGTCGGTATAAAAACGTTGAGAAATCGCCATTTCGATGGAGATTGCATAAAAGTGCACGGGCGGTTAGCTTTATGCAAATTTCCCTAGTCCGAAGTGTCCGGTTGAAGACGCGGAAACGCCGAGTAATTTTCCAGTCGTCGTTTTATTTATAACTCTATTAAACTCCACCTCATTTGTTGGTGTCATTAAGCGATACCCAACACCAATAGTCGTGATTGTTGTTTTGCGGAGAAAAATGACGAACGAATGAGATTTCGTTAAGTAATTTGTAAATACAATGTTTAAGAGAGGTGTCTTATTTTGAGACATTTTTGGTACTTGAGATAATAAAAACGTTTCACACGGAAAGAAAAATTCGACTATTTTAGTAAATAAAACACGTTACACCGATTTTTTAGGTTATCTGCACTTTTTGCAAGCCGTCTATACCAGTGTTTCTAACTGTGAGGATTTTTCTTCCCCCTCCATAACGTGGATTTCCCAGCTCTAACGTAAAATTATAGAAAAAACACTTTGAAAATATGTAATTATTCTTGTATAATTGTTCTGTCTTTTATATTTATTTTTATATTTATTATATATATAAAAATTATATGTATTTTATCTGTTTGTAAATATGTATGGAGTGTTATGGAGGGGGAAGAAAAATCCTCACAGTTAGAAACACTGATCTATACCATTTTGGTATAAGTGGCTTGCAGAAGCAGTGTAGACTACGGCCGAATCGGTATAAACTTTGTATCTAATATTGTACAGCAAAGTTGTTTACACTGACATTCATATGGTTGGTTGAGGGATAAGACTAAATAGCAATAAATACAGAAAGCAAGAAAGAAATCTTTTGCCAAACACTGCTCATCTGTCTGTAATCTCCTCCGGCCCCCGCGACCCTCGTTTCGCGTTAAATCTCCCAAAACTTGTACAATTTCCACGAGTCGAACCAGCTTCCCGACCTAACTCCCCAGCCTCGTCTCCCCCCTCTTGGCCTGGCGGCGGCGAAGCTGGCTGGCCAAAAGATAAGTTGGCTTTTCCTGCGTCGTAAACCAAATCATTCATTTCAGCTCGTAAAAGGGCGGCTATGCCGGCGCTTGATACAAAAGCAACGGAGGGGTGGTGAGGGGAAACTCCGGCCGGTGGGGTGGGGGGTGGAGTCGTAATAGCGGTACTTCGTCAAGCTTTCCGGTTTTCGGGTTAAACGCGGCTAAACCGAGTTAGCGGGAGCAAAAGAAGTTGATTGGCCCGGAGCGGCCGGGAAAAGACGCGAACGAAAGTGACTGGCGGCCAACAGAAGACAAACGCAATAAAGTTAATTCGATTCGTCGCTAAGGTAGCAAGGGTGTCTGCTTTCTAGCGCGCTGTCTATTATGCCGCGGCGGCGCTGCCGTCGCGCGCCAACAGCTCGCAAATGTCTTTGCATCTTTGTTTATCCAGCCCTTATTGCCCGAGACTGGCGCGAGCGGTTAAGGATCATCGGACCTCGCAGTTAAGGACGTTTGCCGGCCTTTGTGAGCCGCGCTTCAAAGGGTTCTTTATTGTCAGTTTGACTAAGGGGGATTAGACTGCAGTTGGCGTTACGATGAGATGGCGTTACGAAGTGAGGCTACGGTTGATCGGGGTGGACGGTTTTGAGATGGTTCTTTAGTCACGTTTGTTTAAGTATAATGAGATCAGGTCGCGGAGTTCGTTTAGCGAGATAAAGGTGCAGATGTGATCTAGTTTTTAGATCTATTGAATATATTTGTCGGTTAGAGATCATAAATACATTAATTAGGAATGTACATCAATTAGGGGTGTACGTCGGTCAGGGATGTGCATCAATTAGGGGTGTACATCAGTTAGGGATGTACAACAGTTAGGGGTGTACATCAGTTAGGTCTTACATCTATTAGGGATGTGTGCGAGATATACAAAATCGAGATTATCGATATCCAGCGACTCGAAAACCATGCGAGATCTTGAGTTGGGATATCTTTATTTTTTTTCCCCAAGATTTCGATTTTCTGCAAGTTGTAGCAATATACCTTGTGATCGATAACTATTTCGAGGTTAGTAAATAATTAGAGAGATCTCTATATATTACATTCTCGTTTAGTATCGTTTAAGTATCATATCGATGGCTGGGAAGAAAAACCCCCATTCTCAAACTAGCAATGAAAAACCCCCATTCTCACACTGACAATAAATACGGATTGGAGGATCTTCGTTGCCAATTTGAGAATGGAGGTTTTTCATTGCCACTTTGAGAATGGGGGTTCTTCATTACTTCATACTTTGTTTCATTTTCGAGTGTGGAAATATATTTAAATGTATACGTATATATTATGTACAATAGATTTTGAAATTAATTTTTTTGTTATAATCGTTAGAGCACAGATAGTAATTCAAAATTTTGAATAAATATAATCAAATATCGTAATATACTATTATATATTTTGCGATTAGGCCGATTAGTGCTAGACAAGCGCCATCTACAACTCAAGTGGGCCAAATTAATGACAGAAAGAAAAAAAAATATACATTCATGTCTTATTGATGAAGGTTCACTGATGAATATGGGAAGAAACCCCAAAAATGACTCCTTTTATATCGTTTTGAAATGTTTAAATTTTTGAAAAAAATAAAAATTGAAATGCTTAAAATTTCTTTTAAAAATTTACAAAATGATAATATTATATATGATATTAAAATATTATTTATTATAATAAAAGAAATTAAATTTTTTATCATTAAATTGACCTTGTTTAAAGAGATTAAAATTTACGTCGACAAAATACAAGTCCACGTGTTCTTTAACAGTAATATAATTATATTAACTAGAAGAATAGCTTTCGAATAAATTCATTCATAAATATATATTTCATTTAATTTGAATAGATTAGATTGCCCAAGGATAGAATATTTTTTAACGATTACATTTTTAACACAAAATTAAATTGACGTTCACAAGTTTTTCACTTCATTCTTATTTCGCAGGACAGTTATTTTTAGTTGCTTCTAATGGGTTCAATCAATGAATAAAAATCACTCGAATCTGTTTAATTAAAATTAATTGTTTCTTCGGGTTATTTATTCCGAAGGAAGTTATTGCTACATAACATTTTTAACATTCATGACTCAATTTTACAACACTTACGAAGATTCGAATTAAAAGAAGCGAGTTTTTTAAGGGTAAAAAGTGAGCTAGCAAAATTGCGAAAAAAGTGACAATTTTCTTTGAAAATTCATTGGATTGGACATCATTTTCATTTAATGACTTGGTGGTATTTATAAGTAATTGACGTAGTCACGAAAAAAGTCGTAAATGAACGTGATATAACGGCGAGATATTTCCCGCAATTTTATATACTAAGTGCCCCATGTCGATAACATAAAAAGTGTAGCACTGAATAATTAATTTATTTTTATTTATTATTTCAACGAAGCACCATTTTGTTTATTTACTTATTGATTTGGTATTTTTTCAAATTGAGTGTCTTAAGTGACTGAAAGAAATAAAAATGTGATCGAATTATTCCTCTTTAATTCTTTTAATAAAAAAAGATTGAAAATACTTAAATATAAATATAAAAAGTAATTTTGAAACATATATTTTTTGAAATCACTTTTTATTTGTATATTTGATTATTTTTGTTTAATTACTTATTTGATTAAACAATTAATTTGATAATTTTATTTTTTTTTCTTTAATTAACACAATATTTACTAATAATAATATTAGTTGTAATTGTTGTACTATTATTCTCAACACGGAGAGAAAAATCCTAGTATAATCTGTTTGGAAATTCATTACAAATTACTAGACTGGTTTATTAAAGCGGGGACAAGTCACGAATCTTTTGCTTTTTATTAAATTCTTAAACACTCATTAAAAATATTAAGTCACTTTGTC
>JABFOV010000281.1:0-43871 GCA_022817685.1 Aradophagus sp. ZL-2020
TAACATTCGTATTCGTCGGCGGCGAGTGAAAGTGAAGCGGACTCGCGTGGCTCTCGCTTGGCGCAACAATAACGTATCTCGCGGGGGATTCACGGCCGATCGCGCGCGCTCTTTCCGCGGCAGCCCCGATATGCTAATTCCGAGCTATTTTTCAACCGAACGCCAACCGCCGCTTGTCCGGCCAATGATCCGACGACGCAGTTACGACACTTTGTAACGACGATTCCTATCTTTACGGGCGTAACGACCGTGGAACATTACCAGGCCCGGAAATCCATTCCCGTCGGATGAAAATTATCACCATCGCTTGCGTCGAAATGCTCGTCGCGTCGGACCATTTTTCGTTTTGCCATCGAGAATCTCATGCCTTTTGCTACGATAATCATTAAATACATAATATGACATAAAAATAAATCATACAAACAAATAGCAAAAGTTACTACTTCAATGGTAAATCTATACTGGTCAAAACTTATGCCAGATTAAGTAGCATAATTTTTTTTCCACGATTCACAAGACGTATGTAGTATCAGTTGAGGCTGATTGTTATTGTCCGGTCAGTCACAATGCAATGTGCGCCAAGATTCCCTAAATCAAGATCCGATGAGTGCGCCGTAACGCCTCAGCTGAAGCGCGCGTGCTATTAAACGGCCCGCCGAGCCTCGTCAAGTACCGTTATTAATTACACATTTTTCAATTAAACTCGACAGCGATCGACGATCTGGAGCTTTTTCCCCGGTTAAGTTTGTTTATTTAGACCATTTTTGTGCGCGCTGATTGGTTTATTAGCGCTTTTTAAGTACGTCGCCTGGCCTTTTCCGCGATTCGTATCGTTAATTTCACAACGATGATCGGCAGGAAGTGTTAATTATCCTTCGGAACAAGTCGATTTGCACTAAGTGCCCGCGAGTAAAGATTTTTCATCATCTTCGCTTCTTTCCTTAATTTTTAACTTAAACAATCGACCGAAACGATTATCAACGACGGTTAAGGCAATCTAAGGAATTCCATGCAATTCTCTGGGGACTTGAAACGAATTTCCTTCCAATGAAACCTGCAACGCGTAATTCCCTAATGACGCCGGCAAAAACATAATTTCCCATCATGAAACGACCGAAGAAAGACGAAATAAATATTCTAAACGTTCCAGCACAGCCGAGCAATTAAACTGGTCCCACAAACTTGGCCTGTTACGAAAACTGGCGCAGCTGTAAGCACTAATTAAACAAAAGGATCCTTTGTTCGCGGATACATACAAGCCGAGCAATTAATGAAAAATGGCGAACACGCTTTCACAAATTAGTACAACCACGCGACAATGATAATTTCAGCATTTCACCGGGCTAACGTATTGACTTCGACGTTTCTCGTTTGTTAAATTCAACAAACACTTTGTCCCGGGCGCTTTAAACAATTTAACAGCTGCTAAAACAATACGCCGAATCTGCATATTGTTCCCACAGCTTCGTGGGAAAGCGCGCATATAATAAATAACAGTTTCTGCAGTGACAATTTGGGAACACGAAAACTCATGAAGAAAGCGTTTTCGCAATCAAGTGTTTTGGCATTTAAACTTTGGTACCATTAGCATATTTAAAGAAAATTTTGAGCGTTATTATGTGCAATTTTTCTACAACTTTTTGTTGAGAATATGAAGAAAAAAGAATTTTAAAAGGTTAATAAGTCATGTTTGAAATCAAATTTTTCATCGAGTAATTAAATCCTTTTCTCGTAAAATTTTTATTAACGTGATTCGGATTACGAAAATGACTGGCGATCGTTCGAACGTTCGATATGAAAATCGAAACGAAAATTCATCAGCCAGTAAAATTTCTTGTTTTCGCATTAGCATGTAGACCAGCATTCGACACACTTTCCGCCAATATCACGGAGAGCCTTTAACCCAGAAATTGTGCCGTGCAATTAGATACGCCTAGCTTTCCATAGCCCGCGAAATTGTCGTACAATTTTCGCTCCTCGTTTCGTGTCAATTCGCAACCGAGAGACGCGTCTTCGATATCGCCGGGAAATCTTCGGCAGCGAGCGCCGAGAACGTGTCGCTTTCGTGAATCGGCGATTTTCGGTCGGTCACGAGCAAACGTCGTCGTTGCTTCGAACGAGGCTCGCGCCAACAATCGTACGTCGGCGCGCAAAATGGCCGGCAGGTTGTGACACAAAAGTGTAAATACCTGTTACATGGCTCTCAATTTTGAGTAATTTGCCTTGCCGCGGTAATTACCGGCTAACGATATCGGATGATATGCTTACGTAACTTATCGCGTGACACGACGGCGACGTGACTTGGTCAACATAAAAGAAGGCGAAAGAAAGCCATCCTGGGCATTTTTTATCGGAAAAATGGCATAATTGAGAAGACGGAAAACGAGGTGAAAAAGTGGAAATGACGGCAAAAGGAAAAACGGAAAATGTCACGGTAGGAAAGAAATGCCGCTAAAGATGATCGTTCGCGTGACGCTAATCGGACTGGACATTTTTACGACGCGTCGCGCAGAAAATGCTCGAGATACGTTTGATTCTGAAATGTCGTCAAAACGCGAAACAACTTGTATTAATTGTCACCGCTGATTGGCTTTCCGATCGCAAAACAGTTCGCAGAAAATGTTTAAATAAAACGTGACCGCAGCATCATAAGTGTTTCGCAACGCTTTATTGGATCATCAACTTGACATTCGACTCGACATTTCCGAGTGGCGAGGTTCGTCAAATTAAGCTTCTCATGTTATATTGTCGGACGTGAATATCACAATAAATAATGCAAACAGAGTTTCCAATTTATTCGTATATATACACCAAAAATTATTACCATAATAAGTAATTAAACTTCGATAAATTATTGTACATAATATCTATTTTTTTTTTCTTATATACTATTTGTGTCAAAGATCCCGCAGATTCGCAAAAACCGCGATTTCACCAATTTGTCACCGTGTTATTTAAACTGTTCTGTACTTGTTGTACGAGCCGTTCTTCCTAATCTTTGTTTTTTCCGTTCCTTCGGAACCGGTGCTGCGTGTTGTCCTTTTTTGACGACGTTGCTCAAGCAAGTCACGTGACGCAACGCTTGGCAACTCAAATAACGTCTTTGGCCGCGAGTTAAGGGGCGTCGCGGCGAGGATCGCGCGCGGCATAACAATATTGACCGTTGCGGTGAACCCGGCTTCGCCCACCGGGTCCGGCGCGACGCTCGCCGGCACTGCCAAGCATAATTATACCGCGGCAAGGGGCGCAGGAATGCCGCACTCAAAGAAATGAATAATGCGCATTAATGGATAAATAATCATCGGTGCTGTTACGCGACGAGAGATGCTTTGTACGAACCGGGGGAGGGCTCGGGAATCGAGGTGGTGCCGGGATTTAATTACCGACCGAGCAGGTTCCCTTAAGACCGGTGAGGGGAGGGAAAAATCTACGCGCCATTTTCGCTTTGCTTCTTTTCACTGCCGAGGAAGAATCAATTATGATGAATTAATGAAACGCCGCTGTTGCGCTTCAGATCATTCGCATTTTTACCGACGGTTCGAGAGCGTTTCATTGTACCGCAATTATAGAGTTGCCAAAAAATTAATTAAGTCGTAAAAAATAAATTCAAATATCAGCCACTTAATGCTTACTTTTTTATTTAAATTTATTGAACGTTTCTTTAATGTTAAACTTGCATCGGTATAAATAGTCACTGTTTCACTTTGAGATGTACTTTAATAACGGTGACAACTCTGCGGCAACCCTCTCATTACTGCATAACACATTATTCAATTTTTTAGGGTGTGTACAGTTTTAAATTTTTTCGTCATTAAGTACACATGCATTACGAAGAACCAAAGTAGTACCAAGATAATGTTTCGCGCTAAAATTCTTCAACCTCTGATTTGCGCTATTAAAATGCTCAGTAAAAGAAATGGGAGTGAAAAAACGGTTCGACGACTGTACTTGTGTGTCTCGTTAACCCCGATTCAATTTTGGAAATTCAAAGTGACGCGCGCAAAAACTCGACTCAAATTAATTTGAATCGATCATGGCTATCGAATTGCCGACAAGCTCGGCGCGGCGCGTAACCGGCGGCTAATTTGAAATCGGAACAGCGAGGCGTTGCAAAACGCCGTTTAAAAGTCGAAGCGTTAGCTGAAAACCGAGTCACTTGTCTTCGCCGTCAGCTTAAGCGCGAAATATGCGGTCGCGATGTAGCAACGCGTCGTCTCTTTTGTTTATTTTACGCGGTGATGCGCGTCCTGAATTATGGGATTACGGTATAATTACGCGTACGTGTATGCTCGCGCGTGTGTCTGCGGGAATACGCGAGGCTGGCGATAATCGCGGATAAAGTGAGGTTAAATTACGGTCGACGCAATTCTTATTGGAATTAAATGGCGAAAATTACGTCAGCGAATTTTTCAGCCTGCGTTGAAACGCGACGGAAAATTATTAAACGATATAATCTCTGGCTATTAATCAATGAAAATTTTCATGACTTAGTTATGCAATGCTGGAATTTTAATTCGTATAAAAATTACTAACACGTGTGTATCTTAAGGCAAAACATTCTCCGTATACACGTTGTAAGCAGGGTATTTTAGAATTTCACAAATTTCGTACTTTTTTTTTTCTTTATTACGCGACATTGATACTGAATTTAATACAATTTCGCAATCGAGAGCAGTAAAGTGGTAAAAATGTTGAATGAAGTAGAATCATTGTGATACTATCTTTTCGGTTTCGAATGTTATAAAACGAACTTGATTTCAAAATTCGGTTCCTCAACGATAAAAGAACTTTTCGTCTCATTTGAACAAAAGCGACGGAGAATCGGACTATCCTTTTCTACACGGCGTTTCGTGATTAAAGTGTTAAAAAGATGAAAAGGACGGTTTAATGTGTCACCAGACCGTAATTCCGATTTCTCTTACGACGAGTGTCCCATTAAAAGAAATGAACAAAAGTTAAAAATTTCGTCACAAAAGTTACGGCGATTAATTTGCCCTCGGCGAGTTGGATTTTTGCGGTAGATTTCTTGTTCGCGACGCCAAATGTCGCGTGTGTGAGTGATGGTGGAAGAATACGATGAGCGCGACGCTATATGCGGTCAATAAGATTCCAGAATCCGCGAAGTGACTCGCAGCTCTCCGACTCTCGGGAAGCTGCTTTCTCTCGCCTCGTTTCTTTCGCGATCCAAGCGACACGCTACTTATCTAACTGCTCGGAGCACATTATTATACCTCATTATCGTCGTGCGCACTTTTATATATACCTACATGCGCAATGTTTATGTGCATTCAACGCGACAGGTAAATGAAAACCATTCACCGCGACCGCAGTCCCAACCAAGAAACGGGCAAAGAATTGTGATTCATGTGCGAAAATGGCACCTCCAAAAGCAAAGTTTAAGACACTCAACAATTCATTCTATGGCAAAACTCAGGATTTTATTAAGTGCATAAAATTCATAATTTTTCTTCTTCAAACATATGTAAACTAAAAAATACAACACTTTTGAGTTTTAACGTTCATTTTAGATCGTTTTTTCATAGAATTAATAATGAAATTAGTTTCATTATTATATACACTCATTTCAACGTGTAATCTTTTTATAGCCCTTTTTTCCAAAGATAATTTCACATTTTCCAACATCATAACAGAGTTTTAGAAATTACAAACTGAGAATATAATCGCTAGCTGGATCTGGTTTGTGCAACGACGCAGTAGAAAGAAAAAGAAATGTAGAAAAACCTGTGGCCCAGTTCGTTAGTGGAAGCGACTTATTTTTTTTTATCATTAGTATTTACACTGGATCATCACTCTCGTTAGATGTTCATTATAAAATGATTGAATGTAGCGAAATTATACGGTGTTGCGTCTAGAAAAACTACGGCAGACCAAGTAGGATAATCTTCGTTGGACTTATTTTTTTACTTTCTATTTTACTTGACGTTAATAATCGAAATTCTTATTCAAATTGGTATATCGTATTTGAAAAAGAATCAAACGAATCACGAAAAGCGATAGAAACAGTAGAATACCTTTTTTCGGGAAAAAGGCCAACCTTTTCTGTGGCATTTGCAACCATTAAAAGCGCATCATCGAAAAAATGGCATTTCTTGTAAAGCGAGGCATAAAAATCCAAATACCATTTTGTCGTTATAAAATCTGTTCATTAAAAATCCATTAACTTCATGTCGCTGTTTCCCCGTCAATCTTCGTAAAATAAATTTTATAACGCTATTTTATTAACGTTCGTTTGATATAATTTATTACGTCGTTAATCAATTGTGCGTTATCGCGAGCGTATTATTTATTTAACCTTATCATTAAAACGCCATCAATTTCACTTTTGCCATTTTTCTAAACCATCAATCATTCTTAAGCGGCCAGCGTTTAGTGGAATAAACAAATGGTAACGCAAATGGTGATGCAAAATTTAGCATTCCGTCCTTTGAGAAAACCTAACAGCAACCACTATTCTCATATTCAATAGATATCCCCCTAAATATACGCACAAGTACGAATATTTCCAGTTATATTTAAGCCATTACTCATCACGTAATCCGTGTGCTCGAAATGCGAACCAAATTAATTACAACTACTTTATAGCAAGAAGATCATCTGAAATAAAATTCGGAGCAATCGTTTCATTATTGCACGCGATTATTAGTTTCGGTTCGTCGATTTATTAAGTTGAAGAAACACGATCGCCAAGTCGGCAAGCGCGACAACGAAATCGCGCATAAATTTAACTGTAAAGTATGATCAACGCGTGCGGCTTAACGACGCGAACGATTTAAGGCTGCGCAAGCGGTCGCCAGGCTGAATTCCAATTTGTTTGAATTTCCTAATCAAACGGACGAGCGAGTCCAATTAAATTGCGCGCGGCGTTTTATTGGGCCGGCGCGTTTTGTCGGCGCGCCGTTACGGAAGTGATTCGACCGATCGCTCCGATATTCCAGAAACGAAATTGAATTATAATCTGGAAATTTAGTGCCGCGTCGGGATAAATTGTACGGTACCGAACTTTTACGAGACGTAATAAAGTTTTGCCGCGGCCGGACGTTTATGGGAAACACCGTTTTCGTTTCAGATTAAGTCGATAACGCGGCGCGATAACGATTCGATAAGTCGATTATCGTTGAAAAAAATCGAACGGCGACTTGGTTGCGCATTGCGCGCTGCCGCGTCGCGCGTACACGCGGAACGTTAAAAATTATGGCAGTTTAACGCGAACGATGCCAGTAACGGCCGTGCGAAGGAGCGCTGATTTTTCAATTGTCAATGTTGATTTATACCCCTCTGGACTTGGCCGACGCTTTTCCTTTTTTTTCTTCTAGTTTTCCTTTTTATTTCCACACATCACATGCCTCTTGAGACTTATCTGATATCAGCATTATGTTGTTAAATCTTTGCAGCAAAAATACCGATGCAATGGAACGAATTATTAAGTCTGATAGAAAAATGATTTCTGCGCGAGTCATGTTTCAAGTTTATGTATGAATTATACGTTGCGATTGCTTAACTCTCTTAATTGTTGATTAATAATATTGCTATATAATTTTCGTTTTCTTACATCTAAAATCTATCTGAATATTTATTTTGGAAATTAATAAATGTTGATGTACAGTAAAAATTTATTTCACCGTTAGTATTTAAAATAATACATGATGTATTGCAATTTGTATTATTTAATTTTCTTAATACATGAAAACATAATGTTATCAGGCTTATTAGAATTGTTTATCAGTGTCGCAAACAACTAGCCTATGTCGGACGGTTTTGTCGCAAAGTGTGCGTGGATATTTGCGGCGGGCCGAACAATGACCGGCCCACGCCGGTGAAATCCGCAAGTTCTAAAAGCGCGGTCGCGCGTGCTCGGGCACGGGACCCACGCGCACGCGCGCCGTCTCGCTCGCGCCGGCGCGCCGCAATCGCGCGCCATCTTCGTCGCGCTTCTCGCTACCGCGGCCGCGCATTTGTCTGCCGCGAGCGCGCGCGTTTTGAATAAAATATTCATGTATGTATATTCTGCCGCGGGATTGCCAAACGTTCATAGACGGCGCGCGGCGATTATGCATCAGCCCGCTCGATTTCCGACTTTATTTGCATTGTTTTTATTCAAACCTTTGATTGATTGTTCCCGCAGACGTTTGGGTCCTTTGTTCCGTACCACGGCGACAAAATCTCCCGCCACGAGGTTAACGACCTGCTCGCTATTGTCAAATTTAAGCTCGAAGACGGTACTATTATTAAAAAAAAAGGGCATTTTGCAATTCGAAATTTAAATGAGATACTTTGTAAGAAAGTATAGTTTCATAATTTCAAATTAGCATGATTGTTCAATGTGAACACTTAGAAGAAGTATCAAAATATTTTCTACCGTTTTAGAATACTAATTAACTCATAAAATTCAGATACTTTTTTTCCCGGAGCGTATAAATTAAAACTAATTATTTATAATAAATATCCGCGCATACACAATAAGGTTTTGCTTATATCGGTGCCAGTGTTTCTTCAGCAAACAACGAAATTGTCATTTTGCAATCGCACAAGTCCGCCGATAATTAAGCATAATCACTGAAAGCCTCAGAAATAAATGTGCAAGGCAATTCCGTGCGTGTACTCGTTCGCGGCGCGATCCCACTAAGGAATACATCACCTCGGCAAACACGGCTCGGCCGGTGCACTAATAATAATTTTGCGTGTAAAAATGATATTCCGAGATTCCTTAATTATTCAGCGATTCCTCATCTCATGCGAAGGCACCGAGAAACGCGTGCATTGTGTAGGCGCGTAGCGCGTATGTTCATGCGCGAAAGAGCTAATTACTCCGGGGCGCACTTGCGTATATATCCCTCGGCCGAGAGCTTACGTATTTGCTCTTCGCGGGAACACGAACCATTCTCGAGATGTTTTTTTTTTCGTCTTCCCTGTACTTCACCGCGAACATGCAGACAAATTTCAATAAACCACGTCGCCTTTGTTCGTTATTAATTTACGACTCCTTATTAACAAACAGCAGTTTTCATAACCAACGAACACAGATGGGTGTAATTAAAAAGCAAATAAGACAACAACAACTGAGTTACTAAATAATTCCTTCCGTAATTATTTGTGAGAAAAAAGACTTAATTGTTATAATTTTACCAATACTTATTTCAGTTTTTTGTTTTTTTTTTTTTTATTTTGCGTCTAGCTACTTTTCAAGTGCATTCCATTTTTATTACATGTAGAAATTTTGAAGGATACAGCAATATTATACTTCTTCTCTTTCACCTTCAAAACCTTTTTAAACGTCTAAATTTAAAGTGCCATAGATTAAGCCTGTATGAAATTAAGTCACTTTAAATCCTACAATTTCTACACCGTTGTTTGCATATCAAACGTACTCATTGCAATAACAATTAACCGGCGATTATGACTCAATAAACTAGCAATGCCTGGCAAATGACAATTTTCGTTCGCAATAACCGTCGTTTCTGAATGCCGAACGACCGGGCGAGAAAAGCAAAGTTACACGAGGGACGCGAACGTGTCGCTGAGGTCCGCCGTAAATTAAACCGGCGCAATTAAATAAATCGGCCGCGCTCGAGACTGCGATGAAAAATGGCCGCGCGAGGTTTTGAACCACCGCTGTTGCAAAATTGGGCGCGCGTCCTTGCATAACTGCGGAGATGCGTTCGTTTTGATCATCGTTAGAAAGTGAAACGGCGATTGAGATACGGGCGTTGATGCAACGATTGTTGATCGTTAATGCGCGCGCGGTAATTAATCGTTAAGTTATTCGATTAAATGTGATAGGCATTTTTGCGCAGCGCCGAGTAATTGATTGCGCCAAGCGGGCATTGTTTCGTGCGCCGCTAGCGAAATGTCGTTGATTGTGGTCGAATCGAAAAGCAGAAAAATGCAATTTAATTAATCACAGGGGCTTTTTGTAATTCAGCCGATTTTGTAATTGCCGTATTGATGTCGAATAATTAACGATCGCGGTTCGTTAAAAGAAGCGAACAGCCGATATTCTTTAATGCGCCGTTGTTCATTGGGGAAAGCAATTTGCCAAGTGTCCCGTGCAAACTGATAAGATTACGATTCGTCGTGTAAATTTTGCAATTTGATGCAGCAAAGTTACGTCGAGAACAATGTCGCTGGGATATTTACTGGCTTTAATGCAAAACCGAGGACGTTAACTTTAAAGGCTAGACATTTATTATAAGAAACAGGAAAGTTTGTTCGACAATTTTAACTTTTTTTCCACGGAGATAAGTCAGTGATAAAGTTTACTAGTTGAATGATAAAATACGTAATTCAAATGGTAAACTTAAGTCAACGAAGCGGTAAAAATTTATCTTTGTAAACATTCAATGTTTGGCAAAACAGTGGCATCGCACTTTCTAATATACTTATTATTAAAAATTACTTCCTGTCACCCATTCATGAATCATTCCTTCGTACATTCGCTTGAATGCACTACCTGAACATAAATGCTTACTCGCGATAACACTTATATTTAATTTACCACCGTAATAACGCTAACTTTCAATAAAAAGAGAAAAAGACGTGGCTAGTTGTCGATAAAAATGTGAAAACAACCGTGGAGTCGCACAGCGAGACGGGCGTGCGTGCACGGCTGGTGTCATTTTTCGTTTAGCCTTTCATATTGGAATCGTTTAATTTGTTACATGCGAAGTTAATGCACTAATAATCATTTTACAAGCGATCGTTTATTTCGACGTTATAAAACATGGTTATTAACTGTGGCCTTAAAAATGCTGATGCCCGCAGTATAATGACACACTGCTTTGGTCATAATAACAACGCGGGTGCTTATTATCACGTGGAATATCGTTGTTAGAGAATACACATCAATTATAGAAGAATTCCAATCGGCACGAACGGCCAATTTGGCGCGACGTGTTGAATATCATCTAGTTTACGATGTGTGTTTTGTCGAAAGTCTCGTGATTGAGACGCCTCGTTTCGGCACTTGTTAATGCGTCGATTAATTTCTTTCCATATTTTTTGTTCCAGGTAAGTCCGAACGAGCCTTCTTCTTCCGTTGACTTTTTTCATCGCCAATACGATTCGCGTGTAAGTTTATTCGAGTACCGAGGCCAAAAGGTAAGCGACAATGAGGAAACGAGATTGTCCGTGGGATAATTTATCATGCGGTAATGAACAAACGAAAATTGATGAATGCGAAATTGGAAATTGCAATATTCGTTTCGGTGCAATCGAACGGAGAGAGGAGGTAAGGTAAAAATAATGAAGTGAAAATGTTTAATGTGCCTTATGGATCGCCGATGTGTAATTCAAAACGACCGTAAAAGTAATTTAACATTTTAAGTACAATTTATCGGCTTAAAATTCTGAACAGAATTGCGGAATAAGAGTTATTAAAAATTTTTATGGTTTATTTATAATGTCGCAATAATTTCACTTGATCTACTATTTAAAATTGCAATACATTATTGCAGTATTTTTTTATTGAAAGAAAGCAAATATTCACAGTGTAATTGAGGAACCGTTTTTTTATCAATATATTTTTCATCAAAATTCAACTATGACAACGAATGTTACTAAAAATTTTTCTGAATTGTTAATAAAAAAAAAAGTTTAAAAACTTTCTACGCACAGAATGTCAATTTTGAATTGTGACAGAAAAACATTTCAAAAAATATTCGTCATCACGCAAGAAAATGATTACGCAAAGTCAAGCCGTAATGTGTCAACGGTACGGCACTCGGAGTCAAGTGCCGGTGTAATTGAACGAAATGCCGATGTAATTGTCGACGAAAACTGCGAGATCGTCGGATAAAGCAATGATTTGATTGAACTTAGCGGCACCCCTCGATTGTTTATAACGAACGTTTAATTTTATTAGGCGCGCACACTCGGCTCAGCCAAGCTGCCATTATCGTTTTTATCATATTAATAACGACGCGAATCCGCTGCTGTAAACGTGCCGGCAACTCAACCGGAATCGCTATAATCAAAGTGACGATCAATCCGACAAGATCTTACGAGCGGCGTCTCATTAATTCATTTACGGCGTCGTCGCGTGCACTTGTTTATGAATTGCATTGTTTTAACAGCCACAGTCGTCCAACATTTCGAGCACGCGAACCGAAAAATTATTTTTTGCAGCTCGCAACGAACGAACCGAGCAACTCTGTGAAATTATTGTGCAAAAACCGTGTGATTGTTTGCTATCTAATATTAGAGCGTGAACAACGATTTTTACCGGAGATAATTTTAAATAATGCAATTTAAAGAAAAGAACATTTGAGTTCAATAATAAGAAGAGCGTTAATTGATTTAGTTATACTTTTAACATATATGACAAACGCCGGAAAATCATTTGGTGTTTTTACAATAATGAAGTCGATTCAGCGAAATTAATTTTATTTTGCTCGAGCAATTATATTATTTACAAATTGAACTGAATAATTTAATTATCAAACATGTTATTGGATCAAAGGTTTTTCGTATTTAGATAAAAATGATACACTGAGAATATACAATTATAAAGATTACTACACTTAAAAAAAAATTACTAGGAAATTAGAGTGTTTTTTGATAAAATAAAATATTGTCAGTAATTTTTCGGATTTTGAATCCGACTGTGAAATTCTAGTATATGTGCCAGAATTTCAGAGCTATACTTTCCATTTAATGTAATCCTACATCAATTTTCTAAAATTTCAGCGCATATGCTATAATTTTATAGTCAAAGTAGAAACTGATAGTTTAATTTTAACATTATACTGCGTATTCTATTATCTCTGAATATAATGTCATACAGTATATTTTTTGAACTACACACCAATTTTTCAGTCCTTTTTTACAGTGTACTTATATGACAAAGAACGCTGCTATAATAACGAAACCGGTATATTTCTGTCATTTAAATAGTAATTTTTACCATTGGAAATGACTTTCACTATTTACTTCTCTCAATGCGTTGTTACTATCTCATTGAAAGTTCCATATAAAATGTATTTTCGGTTCAATGGCATGTTTGATTCAATGTTTTGAATCCAAGGAATCGCACTTTTTATCGTATCAATGAAACTTTCGCGAAGAAACCGTGGTCGGTTTTCATTCACGAGCAACATCTAAAAAGTAATTTCCTTTATTGGTACGCTTTCGCATTTTTGCAAACGGTCTCGCCGACGACTTCGTGACGTAATTGACTTATCGAAAAGTGCGACGGTCTCACACAGAAAAAGGTAGAAACGCGGCGCACGTTAGCCGACATACTTTCACATATCGTCCAACGACATGCCCTCAATCTGCTCGGGCATCTTTGATTCATAAAACCTTATTTTAGTAACGCGCCGCGGCAAAAGAAAACGGTGAGATCCGCGCGCGCGCACGGAGATGAAACGGAAACGGAAATGGGATTATAATTGTCGAGTAATTGTAATGCGCCGTTCTTACGAATCGCGATGCGCGTTGCGGCCTCGAAACGCAGAAAAAGGACGAGCGCGCAGCCGGAGAACCCGGAGCTGTTCCGACGTTTGACGTTTAAAATGCGTTTAGTTACCGCGATGTCTTTATTTCGAGCTGTGCACTTGATTTCCGGAAATTGACTTCAACTTTCGCGCACTTTTATTCCCACCGAACAAGTGCTCTCGCGGAATAATTTGCGGAAAATTCTTCCCTTTGATGAAATGTTATCAACTTTTATATATTACGTGATAATATTGAGAGAGATAATATTAATACACTTAACAACAAAAACAACAGTCGGAATGTTAAATGTAATTATTTCCCACGTCGGCGCAAACCATCAATCTCGTATATAGAGAGACTGGTTTGCAATGTCGCAACTATTATCCTAAATAATAAGAAAACAATTTTAATAATCTAACAATATTTCCTGGGGTAAAAATGGCCAATTAAATTTATCTAATACACGAACAGCATTTGTCATTGAACGTTGCGATAATTCATCTCATTTTCAAGCGTATTATTCTCTCAGATGAAGAATGTTGAAAAAAATGACATCACGACATTCGTTCATTCATTCCTTTCCAATAGATTATTACTTCCTATGAAAGAAAAAAAGAATATAAATTATTCGATCGTTAGCCCGACGACGTACAATTGTTCGCCACGAAAAAAAAGACAAAAATGCAAATAATCATTCCGACGTCGTGGTAAATTTTACGAACCAAATGAATTGAAATAATTAAGCAAGATTTGTGATTAAAAACGATGCGAAATGAGATAAAGCTCACTGTCACGGATTGTCGTGCTTTTTAATGTCAAAAGCGTTTCATCATTGGCCGATTCGATTCTTAATCGCGTTCTTATTAACGGCGCTAGCTTTCTTCTTTTGATTCGTCAAATATTCAAACATCCAGTCACGATACAACTCGACGCGAGTGCATTCACGTGAATTTCTACACCTAATTCATAGGGCTTTCACGTTGAACGGTCGCGTGTCGTTTTATCAATTTCGACATCACTTTTTTTCAAACAAAACTATCGCGCACCTTTAAAACTTAATCATGTCGATGAATTAATTCGTGTTTTCGCGATACTCGTAGGAATAATGGATTGCATGGAAAGATATTAATTCGCGAGACGAAGCCCGACGATTAGTGACGTCGAAATGCCGGCTAGTGGGAAGTAATGTGAAAGACGAAAGAAGAGACGGAAAATGAAGATTAAAGAGAATATAATAAAAGCGCAATTTAATCTCGTTACGTTAGAATTAAATTCAATTGATCTTTCGTTTCAACTGGGCTTTTTATTAAAATATGAACGCTCTTCTTCTTCTTCAATTAAATGTTTTTCTTTCTTTTTTACTTTTTTGTTTTTGTTTTTGTTTGAAATGCATTGAAAATTTTTTTCTCATATTATCATTGTTAAAAAAGAAGATGAGTGATGTAATAAGTAACCAATTATTATGTTTCAATCGTATTGCCGACTTTAATAAATGTCTATATTATGTGCATAATAAGAGTGAAATATTATTAATCCTTGTATCGTCAATCGAATTGTAATTTTTTTATTTACTTCTATATTTATATTTTACAATAACTAATCATTTGTATGTCAGGTAATACTTTTCTATTTATCCCTTCTAAGTTAAAAAAGAATTGTTTTGATTTGATACTACGTAACTTCGATTGTATGCAATATTACTGAATCGCAGATCCTTTGCCCTCAAAATCAAAAATGTCTTCGTGCAAAACAACCAGTCGCGCAAGCGCAAGGACGGGCGAGACGTGCGCGGTGATCGATAGACCTCGAGTCGTCGACCTCCGATCGGCGTATTGAAACAGTCTCCTCCTGGAGCATTAATGCGATACGCTTAATTAGCTTATACGTGTAAGCGTGATCAGTTTGAGCAGCGTCGATAAGCGTATTGCGCAACGTTGCGCACACTTGTCAAATCCACGTCGAAAATTGTACAATCATTTTCTAACGTTTTATCTCTGACAGGTTCCGGGTAAAAAGGGAAAAAAACAGGAATATAAAAGGTACGGTGAAAGAGAAACGGAAATGACGAGGACGAAAAGTCAAAAAAAGTATTTACATTCGTGAGTGCAATTAAAGAGTTAATCGTGGACAGGTTTGTTTATTGCAAGTATCAAATGTTTTAAACGATTCTACAGGAACATTTTAATTTTAGACGTTCATTTTTACAGTGTATTAAGGACTAAAATTAGCCCGTTCGCTGATGTACTTTTAATTGAAATCGACAGCATAATTTACAATGAACAAATGCCCCCCCTCCCGCAACTGCCAGCTAGTCTAACAAAAGTCTAGATCGACCGCATATCGTACTATTATCAAATTTC
Source organism: Aradophagus sp. ZL-2020 (assembly GCA_022817685.1). Classification (NCBI taxonomy): domain Eukaryota; kingdom Metazoa; phylum Arthropoda; class Insecta; order Hymenoptera; family Scelionidae; genus Aradophagus; species Aradophagus sp. ZL-2020. The sequence continues at coordinate 15,813 of JABFOV010000281.1, forward strand.
TGAAGTCTAGCTATGGTACGGCATGCATCTGGCAGACGTCTGGCTCACGATTATGACTCAGACTTTAACCAGATTGATACCTGACCAAATTTTTCCCGCGCTGATAATCATTGTCGCACTCACAACTTTCGTCATCAATTTTTGCTAAAAGTCGAGTTATTTCGTTGCGAACTAAAGCTCAAATCGCACGAATGTAAAAACCGTCCGTGAAAAAATGATATCCGACCGAAAATTCGAGCGAGATGGAAGCCAAACGCGTTGAAACTTCTGGACGCAAGAAGTTATCGTGAGAACGTAGAGGAATGTCGATCCTCGGCTGTAATTTTTTGCTTGTTTCCAAACCGATCTTTGTCAGTGCATAGTTGTGTGATGACAGACCGAGAGCCATTTGCGTGCACTGGTTATTTTCCCTACTGTCTTTCGGAAAATGGTAATAGCCCCTTCGTGCCCGCGGTTGCACTTTAATCGGCGTATATTTTCATGATATATTCTCCAATGATTCCGGGATTTATGAGCGTACGTACGTAAGAACGTACGTGCTTTCGCACGTGTAATTACGTATTGTAATGACTTTTCCGAATGTAAAGTCCCGCGGAAACAATTTAACTGCGCGGCCTGGTTGAAGAAAGGTCGAAAATTTGCATGCCTGCCGTTTTTATGAAGTCATTCTTCTGGCTAAACGTGTTATGAAACGCGGGGAAACTATTTGTTTCGGCCTTTATTGTTCCACTTATTCTATGAACCGATTTCGTTCGGCTCGTTGCAGTTGTTTGTTTAATAATATATAACGTTGATGAGAAGTCTCACAACGTTTAATTATGTTGTCGACGAAAAATGCTTTCAATTCCGGCCGTCATTTTTGCACGGAGAATGAAACGTAAAATTCGCGAAAACGTTAGGGAAAGTAACGATGGTCTTTGTTTTTCATTCATCACGCGGGTTCTTCATATTTATCACTTTTTAATGTAATAATATTACATTCTAATTTCACAATCTGTTTTCTTTTTCTCTCCAGTCTGTTAAACCTTCATGATAATTCAAACGTTGATACCCCGATTGAAATACATCTGAAATTGACTACAGTGGAAATGCCTTATAACACGTATTTCAGAATAAATTTAACTGCGATTAAAAAATCGTCCACCCGACGATGCAAAATACTGCCTCGATTTCTCAAATTTACATACATTCCCAGCGGTATGTTGTGATGGACGAAAAAGGTGTAAAACAACGGATCGCGTATTATTTTGTATAATCATCGTTGTTACGATTTCACGTGCACTCGAGGATAATGGTATTAAAGAGATGCTCGGCTTAACGAGAGAAAAATGCGGCCGTTGAATCGGCGGCGCGGCGAAAAATGGAAATTGAAGAAAAATCTTAACGGCGGCCCATTATTTCGCATTCGGCCTCACCTGGATAATGCGATCCGGGCGCATGAGATTGAGAGGTGACTCCGCGAGCGTGGAAAACTCGCGCTGTTCACGCGACCTCGTGTTCCGAACAGTAATACGACACATTACGGGAAAATATATGATTACGGTGTATCGAGGCGCGCGGCCAAGGTTTTAAGCCGTAATAAAACGATTTTTGTTTCGACGTTGAATCCGACTCGACGACAGAGGCCGTACCCCCGGTACGTTTCACTTAACGAATTCTTCCGCGGATAATCATTTGTCAAATCAATTTTAATGCCACGCTTTTTTCCCCGCCAGAAGTCGCGACTTTATTCTCGGAATCTCATTACTTTAACGGCATAATTGCGGCACGAAGTGTTGCAAAATTTACTCTAAATTGGGAGTGAAAATTATCTGGAAATTGTCGGCGGGTAATTGAAAAATTCTTGCGCAATAATCCGAAAATTGTGTTACGCCATTTTTGGACTTTTTAAATAATATCATTTTCTCGCGCGTTAATGTTGAATATTTTAACTAGAGAATAATTTGCGAAACTCGATAAATCTGAATCGGTACGAGAATTGCCATCAATAGTCGAGATTTAATTTTAATGGATGTTATTGTGATCTTGAATGTAAAAAGTGTTCCTCTTTAGTGCTAAATGATACGAGTAAGATTAATAATCGTATTAAAACTAGCTTTTAAAATGAATGCAAATATAAGATTTTTAGTGTATATCAAGTTTTTAATACTTTTTGCAACAAATTTAATGTATAAACATTTTTGTTACCATAAAATTTAAATCGAGGACCAAATATGTTGAGGACATTAAAATTAAAATATTTACTTTATAATATCATTTTTATATTTTTATTATTATTATTATTATTATTATTAAAATCTGAAACATGAAGAAGGAACTTGTTGCAAAAAAAAGCGTTTTAAATTTCCAGCAAATAATTCTCAAGCTTATATTTCTTCTCCTTTTTCCTTCACGATGACCTACCGAGTCTATATCGGATTGTCGAGTTCAGCAACCTGTCGCGAGTAAAAGTGCCAAGACTTCGCGCGACATGTTGTTAGCACCTGTCGTGCAATTTCCTCGCGAAGAATATATTACAATTCAGGCGGTGAAAAATGACGGATGAAGCAATTTCAATCTCATTTCGCTTTTACAGCCACGCGAGTTACACGAAGCAAAACAAAAAGGAAAACAGGCCGGACGGAAAAAAAGCGCGCGTTTTTATGGCGTTGCTTTTCTTTCACAACGAAAACGGCGCGGCGCAATTTTCGCATGCATCACGTGGAATTGAGAAAAGCATGCACGACGGCGCACTTTCGCAACGCGTTCCTTGAAAAGGCTCACGCTATACTTGACAAAACACGGCTCACGGCGAATTTCGTCCGGCGCCGAAGTGATTAACCTGTTTGGAACGGCGCGTGCCATTTTTGCGCCGCTCATAATCGGCCATAAATCATGCGGGAAAAGGGAGCCGGAAAAATGCCGCAAAACCAGATGCCGACTTTATCGCGATCAACAGGTGCTACATGATTTTTCGCCCGAAACGGCCAGGCTGCTTATTTTGTGGCTCAGCCTTTTTTCACGCTTGCCACGTACATTATGATTAATCGTAATTGAAATTGTTGTTAAAATTGAAATGACATTTTTTTGAGAAGAAATTGAATATGTCACTCGCCGACAACCTTTCATCGGCTTTGACTCAAAAAATTAAAATACATGTTTGCAAAATAAGGTAACAGAAAAATGTCTTAACTTTTCTTAAAAACTCTCAGTATTCGTTTCTTTACGAACCAGAACTACCTTATTTTTTACAAATAAATCAAAATAAATCGTGACCTTTTTTTCAACCTCAAATTCAGAATACATTTCGCTTCGTTCGTCTTGCGGGAAAAACGCGCGCGACCGATGCGACGTTTCCCCGGCTCGTAATTTGTTGATACGCTGAAAAAGACTTTGCTCGAGAAAATAATCTAATTATACGTTGAACGTAGGCCGCGAGAGGGGAGAGGCGAAATTGAGAGTGAGCAGGACGAGCGGGGTTGACAGCCGCGTAGGTAAGCGTCGCGCTTGGCACCTGTGTCCAGCGCGGCCAGAGTCCGAGCTGCGACTTCTACCGCGGTCGTTATTGCGACACGCCCAGCCAACCAGGAAATGTAGTTACGCGCGTTACGTGCAAACGCTCTCGCATGCGTGTACTATAAATGCCTGGCCGTTTCGCTGGAAAATGCTCGAAAAGATTCCACAAAATGTTCGGTCTCTTCTTCTGTCAGTTTTGCGTCAATTTTAGAGATTAGACAATTTGATCCCTGCAGCTTGCCACGTGATAAAAGCTAGTTGTAGATAGGCAAATTATGGAAAGCATGAGCATAAGAAACATTAATATACGTATGTTTAATACTTGAGTTTAAATTTTATTACATTTATTGAAAAAGTGCGTTGAGTAGTATTTTGATGAGTGAGAATGTTAATTCATATTCTTAACAAATATTTTAATTTAATTGAAAAGTTTAGTTATTGTTAAGTAATCATTACTGTTATTTCTCATAAATTATAACAAAGAGAAAATAAATTATATTAGAAAGAAAAAAGAAATTGCTTTTCTCTTTAATTATATACGAATATTTTTCTTCATCGACTGTCGTGTATTTAAATTTTTACAATCAATTTTGTAAAAGACTAAAACACACTTCACTCCAATTTATCATCAAACTTACATCGTTTTCTTGTTTACAAATAATTATCGCAATTTGCTAGGTTGTTATACCGTTATCTAGGTGCTTATCTCGGCATCAACTATTTCTCCGCCTTAAGTAGGTCTTCCACTTTTTTTTTCACTTCCATCGGTTAGATAAATTGTAATGAATTATTTATCCCCACTGGTGGATTAACCGAGCTTAGACGTCATTTGTGTGAAACTTTTTTCTATTCGGTCCCACTTGGTGCGTCGTTTATCAGGCGCAATTAGCGGAAGAAACGGGGCATAACCATTCGATTGGGAGCGTATGTTAAACACTCGGGGTTGAATTAACTGCGAGGGATGGCAAGTTGATCGCAATGTTGCGACGGGAAGCTTCACTCGGGAATGTGTAGAATGTGCTATTAGCATCATCGGAAAATATGAAACTCCCATTAGAAATAGTTTAGTAATTGAGTAGGATGGGCTTGCTATTAGGTAGGCATTAGACTTGTGCGGGAAATCAACTGGATTGTGCTAAGTGGTTTTCCAAAGTTGTATCATGAAATTTTACTTCGAGCCTCAAGACGTGCCAACAATTTACAAACTTCACCTTTTCCTTTTTGCGATTTCAATTTTCATATATACGAGTAAAAACCTTTGCACCATTAAGATTAAAAAATGAATCTGTATCTTTTGAAACGAAGGATTTTCTTTCCGAAAAAATCTATCAGAACATTATTAATATCGGCGACATATTTTAATGGTATGCAAGTTTGCATTCAACTCAATGGCCAATATTGAATAAATTGTAATTCCAAAGAGAGTCTGTTTTTCTCGTGTAAAATTAAAGAATTAAATTTTTTCAAAACATTGTGAATTTCCAGCATGCAATTTCCATGAAGATACACGATATAAATATATACTTCCAAACATGGTCTGATACGATATCCAAATCGATGAGCTGATTTGCATCAAATAACGTAACTAGTTTTTAAGGGATATTTCGTGATGTTGCCGAATGATTTTTGCAATCCGGAAACTGGTACCATCGATCGCGAACGCGGCCCTCTGGCGGCATTGTGTTGGCCGAGTGCGTGCACGTGATTCGCGCATTAATGCCTCGAGCGCGACCTAATGGCTCGGCATAATTGACGCGGAAGTCATCGGGCCTCGTGATCGCGATCCACGTCGCATTATCGGGCCGCGCTTGCATTCGCAGACGGGCATAAGCGGTGCTTAATCGCGTCATTAGCATCGCGCGCGCGGCCTCCGCGGGGCGAGGCATCGGCCTACGGTAATACTCGCCTATAAAGCCGCGGCAGCGCTCGCGGGACGTCTTAATGATAATCTTAATGCCAGCTAAGAAAACATAAGGACGCCTAGGCGAATGGCGCGCGCCGTCATGTGGGTGTCCGCGGGATCGGCCACTGCGACCCGACCGTACCTACCTATATCCACCCAGCCTTACCTTCTTTCCTTCCTGCCTTCCTTTCTACTTTATCTACCTACGTGGCCGAGATCACCCGCTGAAGAAAGATGGCGACAGGATGGAGTGACACCGCCGGTATCGCCGCACAATTATTGCAGTAACATGCAAAATGCTTTACACACTCAGAAAATCATATTGCTCTAGACACGTTGCGTTTACTTAAAATTTTAATCGATAGAATTCAAACAGAATAGATTGATTTATATTTCAAGTTACTGCATGCCTTGAGATTAATGCCATCTATACTGAAAAGTGCGCCATCTGCAACTCAGGTGGACCAAACCTGCTGTGTCTAATAATTTGTAGTGATAGGTTACTAACACAACATTACGATTCTGTTTTAGATGCACAGATACACATAATATGTAAAATTTTCACTTAATATATGCTAATGTTGAAACAATATAAAAAGTAATTGATCAAGGTTGGTGCACCATGTTATACTTTTACTTAAAAAACCATATAGCTTGTATAAATTTTGCTACTTTTTTTATATTTATTTAAAAAAACTCTATAATACGAGTAATCTTCCTTTCGTCTCGGTTTTGGTATCTCATTGAACAAACTTGTCCCAATCAAAACATTGGCCGTGACGGTTTCGCAGCAGGCCGGAACGCTTCGGCCGGATGAAAAGCCCGCAACCGGCGAGGCCGAAAAATGCCGACGCAAAATCGTCGGGGCGACCTTGCTCGCGCCGTAAAAACTCGGCTAACAACGCGAGTCCCGCGGCATACACATCTCACTCGCGGCGAGTGATCCATATACGGGACTCGGCGGAGTCGGTGCGCGCGGTAATGAAGCGCGCGGCAAAAATGTGACGAAAATATGCGGCGCGCGCGCCAACTGGAGCGGGAAAAAGGGCCGGCGTATCATCGGCCGACCAATTAGTATCGCGCGGGCCGCGCCGATTCCTGGAATCGTTGCATAAATCCTTGGCCGGCCAATTGATTTCGTTTGTATTGTCCCGCGCTCATTTCATTATCCGACACGCACCGGCCGAAGAAATGGGTTATGCGTGGCCGCAAGATTAATGTGGCACCTGCCGCGCTATCGCGCGCTACCGCGTAAGGCGCGCGCGATACGCCGGCCCAAGTTAAATCGCCCAACGATCTCGCTCGGCGCGCCCCGAGCGGCATTCTAGTCGTTTCGAATCTTAATAAGGAAACAATCCCGCGGTAGCGATCCGCCGAGCCGAGCCGAGCCGAGATAAATTAATTTTACCCTCGTGCGATTTCGCGACGCGACTATCGAGCCGACCAAACGCCGACTTACCTGAACGGTGTTGCAGTGGTGCTTGTTATTGTTTGTTTCACTGCCAATCATAGATTGCATTGTGTGTTTCAAGATTCGAAGGTTTGTTAGTGAAATACGATAGAGGATTTGATAATCTGCAATGTGCTGAAAGTTTGCAACGTTATTCTGCAATCAATTCTCGCTTTGAACATTCTTTAATTCAAAATGTACGCCTCAAACTTTCGTATTTGAGCCATCTCTTCACAACTGAGATAATTCAAGTGTCTAATCACCAGAAATATCTCGACATTTGCGTTTGGAGTGTAATGGAAAAAATATACGGAAAAAATAAAATCACTTATTTTATATAAATTTAATTATTACCCTGAAAAATGAAGGTGTTATTAATTTAATTTCACGTGTGGTTAACACAACAAAATATTTCTTTTCTTTTTGGTACAACGAATAAAAATGTTCGATCACAGCTGATGATTTCGAAAAGCCCGTTGACCGATGCTCGTGAATGGGGCGACTTTCTCATTCAATTTGGGAACGTCCTCGGACCGAGTTCCGTCACAATCAATAAGCAGATGTTGCGGCGATAAAATCGGCGACAACAAACTCCGGCTCGGCATCTCCACTGCACCCAGTTGGAGCTTCGATTTTACACGTCGCTTTTCTCGTCGGCGAGGTAGCGCTCCCTTAAACACGGTCGCAAAGGTTAACGATGCTCGCCGCTGAAAACGCGAGCGGGGAAAGGTGCACGAGGATTCGTTGCTGACCTCCCGATCGAGCTCGTGCTAAAACCCCGACTCGTCCCAGATTTCCATCGTTTCCCCTCGATTCCGTGATATCCCGTGTTTTCGACTCACCCCAATTTGCTTTCGATACCGATCTCTTTCCGGATCGAATCGTATATCATCGCCTTTCACTTTCACTCGCTAATCGTGTTGTAACTGCTTGTTGCGATTTGGCATCAAATGTAAACAGATGAAGTTAGTAGCTGCGCATCTCTGTTTATACGCGGGGAGAAGGGATCGGTCGGTTCGACGGTGAAATCGGTAAAACTGGTGTATTTCTTGAGGTAAATACGTCGAAAGAAGTATAGTGACAATTCATCACACCTTACATCATGTAAAAAATAATGACGCGATTAGTTTTTTTGAAAATTTGATTAAAAAAAGTGCAAATTAAAAAGAATACAGTCGTCAAAGTTCAGCTTGAAGGTATATTGAATCGAGAAAACATTGAGACGGAAATTAATGAAACAATTTCAATGTTGCTGGTAGCCATTTGTTGTTACGACGAGGCAGTCGATGAATGTAAATTTTGATTTCGCAACATGACATTAATTACCAATTAATAAAGCCACTAATTACCGATTCTCTCGACGTTTCCCGGGAGAATGAACATCGCGATTTCACAATTGCCATTTCCCAACTCGATACGAACGTCGAAAAACCGGTTTCAGTCATAAGTGATACATTGTACGCGCTAGCTGAAAAATAGATTTTTACTCAGGAAAACAAGGTCGAACGTTCTCCGTATCTACCGCGAATCCAGACATCAATTGACAACTGTGGATGCAAGCGAAATTGCAGGCAAATCGGTGAAAACAATTTTGTTGGTAACAATCATCTTTACAAAAATTTCGACAGACGAGATTCATTTCCACGTCTTTGATGAATAACATCAATTCAAATGACGAGAGTAAAGTGCCCAAGGTTTTTTTCTTCTATCAAGTTTAAATTTAAAAGAAATTTTACAAAGTGAAAATAGTTTTGTCACTTTTTGTCCAAAATACAGTTACAAGAAAAGTTCTGTTCTTTATTTCACATAATTTGTTTTGCGAATAATAAAACACAAGACTACGAGCTCTGCTCACAAGTTTGAATTGGTTGATTAAAAAACTTCAAAACTTTCCTATGTATACATAAATCTTATTTGTTATTACAAAAAACCAGTCAAAAGTGCACAACAGTTTTTTCACGAAAAAAACCTTCACTCGGTGCTATTATTATCACAATAAAGACGAATAAAACATAAAAGGCTAAAGGGATTAAAGCAACTGTTTTTGCGTCGTAGCTTATACGAGGTGATAAAGTATCTTATTTTGCAATACAGTCAAAACACTTGTTTTTGCGATGCAAGTTTCCTTCGTCGGCGCGAGTGATTCGCCGTCGACGCGAGAGCAGCCGTCATCTCAACTATCATCCGGACGATCATCCGAAGCTTTTGTTCGTCAGCGGCCGAAGCAGGGCCGATCGCGATCGTGGAATTCAATTGCGCAAGCGCAGTGATCGGCGGCTGGGCTCGCCACGAATTCTTGCGCGCCCGTGACAGCGCGCTGACACTTGTCGACGAGTCGGCGTCGGGATAATAAGCTGCGCGAGCCTCCCTGTTCGTTCTCAAAAAATCGAGATCGGCGCGAAAGGAATGACGGAAAAGTCGCGGCATCCCGACTGATGGATCATTTATTTTCCAATGCCCCAACGAATTTTTCTTCGCGCCTCTTCATCTCACGTTTCGACCATTAATCTAACGATCTTGGCTTCAGACCGTAGACTATCTTCGTCCGCTCGACATGTGGAATGTTACATATTGAGTAACTTTGACGAAAAAAGACATCATTAAGTATACATTTTTTCTTTGATTCTAGTGTTCAAAGTTTATTATAAAAAGAATGTCACGTATAAAATTAATCACGAGGGTATTATAAAATGACCGTTTTTTGCACTGAGGAATAAGAGTAAGAGTTTATGTTTACAAAACTGACTAATTGGATTGTTAACAAATACTTCGAATCATCTGGTTATAAATAGTGGAAAATCTAGATTATATCTCGTAGAACAGTCATATGAAGTCGTGGAATGAATTTCAATTTAGTCTGAACTTTATGAAAACCTTTTCTTTCTAAATTTGATAATGTGATTGACCGACCTTGCATATCAAAGCGTTGGCAATAAATTGACATACCTTTGTCACGAAAAGCAATAAATAATTTTAAAATAAGTAGTCCCTTAACTCATTAGAAAAAAAACCCTTAAATGTTTTATATATAATAACCTTCTCATATAATTGAAAATAAAACGTGACCTGATAACGTTCAAAAATAAATTGGAACCTTTTTCAAAACTGTCTCGTCGGAAGCCGCTTGACTCCGCACTCCATTTTCGATTTTCGCTGACAAACGCCCTTAATATTAATTACAATTCCGCTTTTTTCAACTACTTCATTTATAACTTCTACCGCGAGGAACACGCAGCGCGATCATTTCATTACCGTAATTAATCATCGGAAATGAGTGCACGAAATACAAAACGCGCAAAGCCGGTCGATTAGCGAGGAGCAACTCAAATTAAACGTCAACGTCTTCGGATCGTATCATTAAACTCTCGTCGGCGTTTCTTTTTGCGCGTGGACGCGCAGACGCGGCGGCAAGAAAATGACGGAAAGCTGGATGTCGGAGCAGGAAATTCGCTCATGTAAATTGCAAAGCCGGCCACCTTTACATGCCGCAATTTCAGCCGCAAGAAAGCCGCGCCTTTTTCCCCCGCCGACTATTTCTCCCTTTTTTTTTTTTTCCCGCGTCGGAGGATCGCGTGATCGCGGCTTCGTTTCGCCGTAGACCGGCCTTAATGGACACGTATGTGGTCCACGAGGCCCAAGGCTCGGTTTCGCTTGCACGCCCACGCGAAGCTTCTACGGCGGCTCCGTTTCGCTGCTTTACCCCCTCCCCCCATCTACCCTCCACTAGTGTCCGCTTGCAATTCGCCGACCGCGCGTCTACGATAATGGCGCTAATTTGTAACCAGAGCGAGGTCAATTAATAAAGACATCGCGCATTAATTTAATTATGCCGCGGGTCGCCCGGCCCGGGGGCCATTGACGGATGACGACGTAATTGAATCGAACGACGTGGTTGCTGAGAAAAAGGCTACGTTTGGTTGAATAAAGAAACATTTTGGAGGATAAACGTGAACGTTTAGTTGTTTGATGTGAAAAAACAGTTCAACGATGAGCTTGTTCGTTTCTTTAGACGTTCTTCTCGCGACTAGTAAATGTTACAATAATAAACATTCTTTAAAACACTTTTGGAATTACTATAGACACATAATAGAATATAATATCTCATCTCAATTTGAAACGTGTTCAATATTTCTTTTCAACCTATGTACAGTCAATTTGGTAATACAGTTTCACTTTGTACTGTACAATATTCAACTATTGCGAATAAACGCAAGTTTTTTTCGCGAATCTCAACACTTATAATGTTAATTTAACGAGTTTATTTGTACGCGCGTATCGACGGGGTTGAATGTTCGTATCGGCGCAAAGGTCACGGCGATTGGGCCTACGGACGAACTCGCGGGAAAGGCCCCCCCAGGTCTCGATAATAGCCGTTGCCTGCTGGGCCGGCTGCTCGGCTCCTTTCGCCTCGCGGTCGCGGCAAATTGTGATGGAAAATGCGTCGTTATTAAATAATCCCGTGCGATCATCGCGGCCCTTTCGACTGCGAGCTCGGACGGCGATTGGCGCGCTGAAAAGCGGACAATTTATCGTCAGTAATTCACTTAAAACACCTCGACGAAAACGACCGCCCGACGGCAATTACGAAACGCATTAAGACGGCCGGCGCAATTGGAATCTCACGATTGTTCATGACTCGGCGGGCTAAATTATCGGCATTAAATTAACATGTCGCGCGCGCGGTGTAGGAAGCGCATTTTTCAGCGAGTCGTCGCTTAAACGGTCCGCCGAGCGGTTTTAGAAAGTCTTTTCAACGGCTCGAACGTTGATTTCGTCGTGTCACAGACGATTCGGCTGGATGTACGCCACGATTTTTTATTTAGATGAATTAAAGTAATCGATCTTCGACTTTCTTCGCTGGAGAATGTCTGGTTTATTCAGTCGAACTTTGATTGAATGAAGAACAGATGGTTTCAGTGTTTGACCGAGTAAATATTTTTCAATTCCTATTGTACAATTCAATTGAGTTTTATGAATTATGGAAATAATTTCACAATACCTTATCGAACTATTTATAAGTGTCCATTTTTTATCATTTTAAATTGCAAGTATATTTCAACTTGACAATATACAGTTAAAAGTGTCTTGATATTCAATACGTTCATTAAAATTGATACAAATATTGAAGCCACGGTTTACATTCGTCAATTACAATAGACAAAAATACTTAAAGTCACTAAAAAAGTAGCCGCATTTTTTCTGCCACTGTCCATTAACAGACAAAAATTGGCGAACAAGCAGTAGCACGGCGAACAGCTACTCCGGTTGCTCTTAATCGGTCCGATAAAACTGCCGATACGTTTTCCACGGCGCGATCTAATTGGTTCGTTACAAAATATCGAGTTGCGCGATTGCGAAAGATGGCCGTAGACAGATTGAATAACAAAAGACTGTTATCTCAAAGGCGGCGTCGGGTGCCAGCGAAACGGATCCGATGCGGTTGTTAGGTGGGGGGAGGAATGTCCGGTGACGAGATGGCAGTGATGATTGTCGGGACGAACGCGAGCGCAGTTTGAAGGCTCTTGAAATGGCGCGTTTCTTCCTCAAGGAGCCGCGCTCCCGGCAGATAAGATTCTCGTGCGTTATGTAAAACACGAGTCGTCGGCTGCGCCCGGCCGGGCCCTTCGTCTTCTTCATTGCCCCGTGAGCGCGAATCTCGCTCTTAAATCGCATACTTGTGATCCACCTGCGAAATCCAGAAGGTCGCGCGGCGGATATTTATGGCCGGCATAACGCAGCCAGGCTCGGATTTCGGTGCGGAATTCAAATCGAGATCCGCCGCGCGTTGCTCCTTTTCTGCAATTATTTAATTGCTTGTATTATGTATATTTACAGGCGCTTTTATTGCACTTGCGAAATCAGACTCGCAACGCTTGAATTGTGCTCGAATGTTGGCAAACTTCATTATTAAATTGTGCTTCAGATAGCTTATCTTAACTGCCGCGTTTTAAGTCGTATCTCGGGCATTTTCGGTACCGGATTCGGACTGGGAGATCAATCAAACTGAATGTTATTATGGCTGAGAAGTGTCGAAATGTTGGAAAGGAGTCGGACAAGGACGAAGTTGTGCGTTGGGCAAAGAAGTTTGATTCAATGAAATTAAACTTTTGTGATTAAATGATTTTTCGGAAGTTAGTTATCTTTTTTTGCACAAAGTCTAAATTTTAATTAATTTTCAGTTACAAAAGTTGAATTTTGTAGAAATCGGACGTTGAATTATATTAACGCGCTTTCTCAAGCATACCGTCCTAGAATTTCGATCATCTAACTTATTTGTTTGCGCTCGTGCAATCCAGATCGATCGGCTATCGGCTTTCAGTTTCGTTCGCCAGTTTCTCCTAGTGAATTAAGTCCAAAAACATTGATTTATCGTCGACTAAAATCGCTCTCTCTTCATGTAAATGCAACTAAATTTGAAGCTCATTATCATAACATCCTCGAATCTTAAATCAGTGATGTTTGACTTTGAATAAACAACGTTTCAAGCAGTATAAAAATTAGTATATACACGGACACACTTATATTTATAAATAGGAAATATTACGAATACATTTTAAATTTGAGCAAATTTTAACGATTATGGAAGTCAAGTTATATTTTCATAAAATGTTTACGACAACTACAGCAATATATATCATACTTTATCGAAATAACAAAAAGTATATCAAAGTATCTTTTTCATATTTGTGTTTGCCCAATTACATTTATGATTCCGAGTGATTCTATTTTTACCAAAAGTAAACCACCGTAAATTGAATCACTTTGAATTATATTTTCCGCTCAGGCGAAATGTAGGTTAACAGCAAAAGGGGGGAATGCGTAGCATTTCTTTAATTAAACGATATTTCAATTCATAAGCCCCTTGCGACCAGATTTTCACCTCGGTTTCGTGTCCGCGGCATATCTGGCTGGGCGTGCATTTTAAAACGGACACTCAGCGGACCGTGTGATTTCGGAGTGTCCTCTCGCAAAGCTCGATCCATCTCTGTCAGAACAGTACACGCGGACCGCCCAGCACGAAAATTCGGCGTCATCACTACGTTTCGTGTTTATTAGACTAGAAATCTTCGCCGCGGAACATTCACTGAAAAACCAACGGACGTACACGTAACAGCCACATTGTTAAGCGGCTTAGAACTAAATGTGAAATAAATGTAAGCGAAACGTGTGGTTAAATAAATTGACTTTACAGCACAGTGAAATAAAAGCATGAAAAATGTTTCAAAATCAAACACTTGTGTTTGTAATATCACCTTCTACTTTTTTTACTGTAGCTTTTTTAATGTCTTTTCTTTACAATATATTACCTCATTACTCAGTATGATTTTGTTTTTTTCCACTCAAAATAATGTCCGAAAATGATAAAAATGAAAAGAAATGCAATTTTATCGAATCAACATTCCCCTAAATAGCCCGATGAAACGTTGCTGCACTTTGGTGCATCATTTATCTCCGAGCTTCGTGGGGGTAATGCGCTCCGACAATCTCGTTTTCACGCTCGGTGATAGCGATCTCGGCGGCCGTTGATAAAGGCCGATAATCGCGCGCGTATTAATACATGAATGCAACGACGTTTCGAATGGAACGAATTAATTGATTTTATGCAATTCTTTTGCAGCCCGAAACCGTGCCGCAAGCGCGCATTGACATGACACGTGTGCTCGAAGTGGCCGCCGCGGACGATGTTACTGGACATCCCTACAGCCTCGCGATTACTTCCCCGGAAGGAGTCACCTTCGTGAAGGGCACCTGTCGCGAGGAAACGCGATGGTGGGCCGACGTTCTCCAGGTCTACTCCAGAAACAAGGTACGTTGGCTTGCATTCACGTCGCACTTTACATTGGAAATCCGCGGCACTTAAAATGCGAAGCGTCGGCGTTTAGGAAAAGCCGCTTCTTTCGCCCGCAATTTCACGCAATTACGATTACCAACGGGACATGTTTTATTTATTCGATTAAATTGATATCAACGGCTCGACACGAGGTATGCGAATTCCTCGTGCGCCAAGTTCCTTTTCCCTCCGTCTTTCTTGTTTTGCCATATTTTACTTTAATTCATTTTTGCAAGCAGCGTTAACTGTCTCCGCGAATAAAATTAAATTCTTAACGACACTCGACTCGCTCGTAATGAAACATACGATTGCTCGAGTTTAATTTTCGGCGATCAAAATTGGTCCGAAAAAAGGAACGTCATAAAATCATTACGCATAATTTGACGTCGGAAATTTCGAAACTTGCCCCGTTCAATTAAATGTACAGTTATTTTACAAATTAACGCGTCCGTTGCTTCTTCTTTTTTCGGCACTACGTTTTCCTTGCCTGGCCCCCCTTTTTTGTCGCGTTCGGCAAGAAAGATTGTAAATATGCGAACGGCTTCATTCGGTCGTCACGAAATCCGAGTCGGCGATGGCAAAGAGACGAAAAAGCTGGACGAATTCGTCGTCATCCAGCGATGAGAAAAAGAAGTTTGATCCTCGGTGGCAGAATCATTAGCGTATCCTGCTGCGTTATGCTCGTTACGTAGACAATAATCCCGACTGTGCGACGACTCGCATTGCTGCGATCAACTGATTGGCCCCTTCCTGCAATTCACGCAGCGCTCGCGTGGATCAAAGCCGCCTTTCCTGCGGGACTTTTCGTATCGGTTTTGTCCCCCGGACTGTCACTCTCCCAAGCCTTTGATTTCGGCCTCGCACGCTACGATTACTGTAACACCTGTTTCGTGCGACTCGAAATGTCTCGAGATCCACTTGTCGTAATGCCAGAGTGACGCAAAAAGCGTCTGTCACGCCGCCCAGTTTTGTGCTCATTAACGAGCCCGATTGTTTAAATAGGCGGATGAAAATTAACGCGCGAGAACGGGCTTGTCCAGTCGTTAGGCTTTTTGTCGCGCTTGCTTTTCTTGGATTGTTCGTTGCGGATTGCAAAATGATTCGTAATCGTAAGGAATAGTAAGTATGAGAGATTCAACGCACAGTGAAATAATGAACGAAACAGTTAATTTTACTGTTGAGCTGACAGTAATCGTGTTTGAGTTAACGCTGCTACAACCAAATTTATTAAGTTGAAAAAGAATTGTAAAATTTGCTGCAAGTGATGTTATCTTTGCAAAGACGTTGTAAAATTTACCTACTTGTTGTCTTAAATATGAGGAAATTTGTGAAAAAAAGTTAAAAAAAAATTATGAGACGCTAACGAATTTGCAACCGGCCATTCTTATTTTATCTCTCGGGATTGTTATTAAGCTAAGCTTTCCAATTAAAGTCGAACGTCTTACGAACAACCGTTCGCGCCACTTTTGTCGCTTCGTCTCGACGCGCGCATGTAAATTCCTCAAAATTGCAAATCGAAAATCCAGTTTAGCAAAGCGAGCAAACGGACGGCACGCACTCGAGTGCCGTGTTCCGCTGGAGGATTTAATTATAGTTCCCCCGGAATGAGCGAGTCGGTTGCCGAATTCCTCAGATTTTTCTTCCAGAACGATTACTCAACCGAGACTACCAGCATTGCGAAATAGCCGCGGCGCGCTCACATAATATTGTATATCGCTAACGAGCGGCCAATGTTTCCGTTTCTCCGTGCCCGTCGTATCCGTTTTATTTAAGGATTTCGCTCGGCGGGCTCTTTCAACGGATCGAAGTCGATCGTAAATGTAGATTTAATGATCGCGATCGACTCGACTCCACTTCTCCCCCCACCCCTCCTCTCCGTCTGCCTTTTTTCTCCGCTGTTTTTGCTCCCTCTCTCTTTCGTCCTTTTTCCCCCGTGTTTTACTTTTTCGCGAAGTGGCGTAACGAGTGTCTCGTGTGCACAAAGGATATCTTGTTTTCTCGCGACGGCCATATTGCATATTCCGAAGCGTTCTTACGTTTTTCTTCCTTCGCCCTTTTCGTTCGACTTTGACTCGCCCCCTTTTTTCTCCTTTCTCACTCGCTTTTTTTTCTTTTTTTTTTTTTTTTTTCGTCTTGTTGTCGTTTTTGTTTTCTGCCCGGTTCTACGTACAACATTCTGAAGAACCAAAACGTACGTAACGCGGCACAATGAAAAGTAATTATACACGAGGCTGTAAATACGGCACAATAACTCGACGGACACTTTATTTTGCGCGATGAAAAAGCCGAGGCAAAGGGGACAACAAAAAGTTCAACACTTCGTTTATATTTCAATTCCGATGCGAGCGCATTAATAGATCGCTCGCGATTTCGAAGGATAGTGCGATTGTACGGAGGAATGCTGAGTTTTGCCTTTTCGAGTTACGTGTGAAAGTAACAACCCTTGTTTTGAAAACGTTATTCATTGTCTTATTCATTCAATTCATTATTAAAATATGTTTATCACACTCGGCCATTAAAAAGTAATTTAGTCAACAATAATTCAAATGGAAAGTAATTTGATTTGGTTAAAAAGTGCATTTTTGCCTAAAATCACTCAACGGTTTTTTTTTCTACAGTGTAACAAGTGAATGTCTGTTTAAAATAATCTGAAATTCATGTTTAGCCAGGAAACTTTTTAGAACATGACACTTTGCACGAGCCGTATTGAAAGTTGTTCATTGCAACACAGAGTTTTTGCATCAATTTGTTCAGTCGCCGCTGATTTTCAGTTCAAAGTTCAAGCATTTTAAATAACTGAACTTCACGTGCATTTTCTTTAACGTTCGCGATCGAAAAGCCTGATTAAAGAAAAAGGGTTTAATGGGCAGCATATTGAATTCCGACCATTAACTCCGTGTAATCTATTCGAAAATTGCATCAATGCCAGCCAAATGAATAATCGCGCGTTCCTACTTTTTCATATCGAAGTAATCGATTGACCGTTATACGAGAAATGCATAATTAAAATTTAAGCGATAACAGTAGTAGATAAAAAATCTGCAATTTATTGAATTAAATTTACTCACATGTAATAATTTGCAAATATCATTTGAGATAATCACATCAGTCAAATAAAAAAGATTTAAATACTGTAATTTACTCTGTGAAAAATAATTGTGATGTCTACGCAATTCGTTAACAAAACCGCGACTTTTGAAAGATCTAATATTCATTTTTGAAAATTTCTTCAAAGTCCATTAAACGTTTGCAAAACGTTTTAACAGATTCTGTTTAAAACGCGTCATTTCTTTCCGATCACGTAACAGGATCAGCACACGAAAAGTTAAAAAAAAAAAAAAAACTGTTTTTGCTGGGCGGCCGATCGCGTAAGCGAAATTCGGCAACGGCGTGATAATAGGCGGCGAAAACGGGGTTACGGTAACGTCGCCTCGGCGTAATGAAATGCAAGTTTTCGCGATGCGTCCGACACGAAAACATACCTGTTACGTGTCAAACAAGAAACCGGGCAAAAATTGCCTCTTGTCGTTCATTCTCTCGGATTCTCGAAGGCGCACCCATATATCGACAGACTTACGCAAGCGGTGATCGATCATTAAATGGAAACACCTCGTTGTCGCAGCTGTCAGTGTAGCCGTGCGAGATTACGTTAGTAGGCCAAGGCGATGCACAGGGTGAATGTGCAGGAAATATGCGCTCGCCTCCTTTTTTTCTTCTCCTTTTTTTTCGCTCCGCGAGTTATTATCTTCCTTTTTTCGTTTCGCTATTTATTCGACGACGACGCGATTTTCCGACCCAAGGACTCCCCCATTGCTAAATCAATCAATTGTTCATAGATCCGCATAAATATTCGGATCGACGTTATTTATCGCCTCGACTCCTCGCTAACGAAATGCACATTACGATTGCGAGATTTACGACGATACCGCCAGAATCGTACGGATGTTTGTCGATTAAAGTCACTCGGGCAATGACGAAACGGAATGTTATGCTGCGTTCGACGACGAGCCGATCGAGCCCATCGACTTTTCCCCAAAGTTGCGAAAAAAACATTTTACTACATTTCTATTTGAAAATTGCATAAGGAAATAAAAAATAGAAACAATTTTCATCGACTACAAATTTTAAAACAAAAAAGACGGTGAAACACTTGATAACGCAATGGCCGCAATAAATCTTTACGAAAGATAATTTTCAAGGACAAATCCGAGCTCGTAATCGTAAACACGGGGAAATGCGACTGCGCGTAGCAAAGTGTGGCCCGATCGACGCAACGCGCGATGATTTATTTCAGCGACCGGGAAAGGTGTCTGGCTTTGACAGCGCGAACAGTTACTTGGCGCTGGCCGTAAAAATCGCGATTTCTAATCAAACCGCTGCGAGCGCCGCTCGATGAAAACGGACGGCTGTTGGCGCAGAAAAGATTTCGCAGAAACTTATTCAGGGAGCGCGCTTTTTACGACTCGTTATTAGCCGTCAAAGCGGGCGGCGTTTTCAATGCCGCGGTTTTCAGCTCTCCCGTTTCCGTATTATCAATTTATGGCCGTTTTTACGGCCGATTCAATTCAATTTCAGCGTCCCCGTTGCACCTTTACGCTCGGATTTAGGAAAATCGGTGAAACCGCGCGCCATAAACGTGGCGATGAATGAAACGCGCTTTCAACTTTTTAACATTTCGAACGCAAATCGTATTTTTTTACAAGCAAGTAAAGTAAATTTTCTGTATTCGAGATTTGACTATACTCTTAAAAAAATTATACATTCTAAATACAAAAATTCTACATTTCGATAAAAAATATGCAACATACATTGCTGTCAATTCAAATTTAATAATAAATTTGTTATGAAAAAAATTAATGAAATACCTGCATTTATCTTTGATATCGATTGAAAATTACTCGAAGATTAACTCCAGTTTAATAAAGTTGCCGTTCCTTCGAATTCAATAAATTCGTTATCAAAAAGAAATAACGACTTTCTCGCGACACATTATTCAACCGTTTTGCATTCCGGCCGAGAATTTTACACGGCGAATCAGGTACAGCGCCGTAAAAGTGCGTTCCGAAATCAGTGGTGATTTTCTCGATCAAGCGATTATCGACCGGCACCGAATCTGATAACAAATTAAGCCGTTATCGTCGGTATCCGATTTAATTGGAGAATCGGCGTTTCTTATCGGGCATTTGTCATAATGATTTGAATGTAATGGGCCCGGTCGCCGAGTTCGAAACCAACGTCGACGGCGACTTTTCCGATCGGAGCAGCTAACGCGTCCGAAAAGTGGGGAAAAAACGTGGCTACCGCCACGTGCAATTTACCCGCCGCGAGTCACGGCAATAATAATCGCGCGTCGCGTATGGAAAGGCAACGAAATCCGATGCAAGGTGCACGCGGGACGCACGCATAACGTCATTATCTCGTGGCGCAAAAATCTTCTTATACTTATGCGCCGCATTAGAGGAATAAGCGACGCAATTCATTGCAACAAATTGCTTCATTATAATAGTTCATTTTACTTTAAAGCCGCTTCGAATATAATGAACATTAAAGCGCCGAGTTTCCTGTTTGGCTTTACAGTTATCCCGTACAAGGCGTTCACTTTTTTTTGCAGATATTATTAACTACGCGATTAATTACGCGTAATTCATTTGCCACGTCTCCTTTGATTTCGACGCCGGGGAAACGCTCTTCCCCCTTCTTGCTTTATTAATACTCGGTCAATTTAAGCCGACGTCGGGGGCAAGGCGTCATGTCGACGAAACGAATGACCGATTGTCAAAATAATCATATTTAATTTTTAATTTAATCATTCGGTGATCTGTTTCTGGGGAAAAACGATCATTTTTTTATACAACAGTAATTTCTTAACCCTTTTGAGCATTTTGGAAACTTTAAATTTGATCATTTTTTAAATGATTAACCGAAAAAGTGTTTAAAGAGATTACTTTGTATCGAACGAAAATATATTCAGAGATTAAATTTCTCCTTCAAGTCTAAATCGTGAAGACTTTGCCTCGTGAAGACGTACTGGTAGTTAAACGCAAGTAATTTTATTTAAAATTTTATAATTTATGATCGTATTTGCATTTTACAAACTAAAACAGAGTGTATAATGTTAATTTAAGATATAAGAGTGGAATCAATGCAGAGAATTATTAAAGACAACATATTTCTTTCTTGTTTTTTATCAACTTTTAGAAAATTGACTGATCCAACAACTTTTGCCGAGAGTGACTTTTTTGTTTCAGCAGCAAATTTTTTGTTCAAACAGCAATTATCTTTTTCCGTGTACAATTATTATAAAATATACCACGAACGAAGCACCACTTCATGTCTTCCATCTTGGCAATTAGAAGATGCTCGCAAGTTTTTAATCACAATTTTCGCAGAAGACACTCCACCGTAGACCAAAGTTAATATTGTCTTAAGCACTAAATGGAAAACGATGTACATTCATTAATCCCAAGCCCATGAATTTTTCATTTTTCCATTACGTTACGAAATGAGCATACGACGGGATTTTTCCCCCGCGTAACGACCTGTTATGACTGCCCTGAAAATAAGACGCGCAACGATGTATAATTTGTACCAATAAAAATGCTAAAACGAAAGACAGTTCGCGCGCTGAGACGCGATGAGCGTGATAGTGGAAATATAATTCACTCGATGTAATCGGATAATTAATGCGGATTTTAATTTGCAGGGGCGGCACAAAAGGAACGCCACGTTTCCCGGAGGACAGACGACAATCCTCCAAGTCACTCCGGCTATTCGAAGTAAGTAATAAACCGAAGAAACTGGATCTCAAAACGCGCCGATTCTACGACAGATGCTCGCGGTCGACGCGAGCATCAGCGGCAAAAAAAGAGTTCATAAGTAAAAAAAAAATGACACAAAATAAAACCAGCGTTCATAATGAAACGACCGAATTATTCAGGACGAAAGCACGAGTTCTCAAAATCGAACGTGAAAGCGAGTCGAACTGTCGCGTGAAAAAACTGTCCGTGAAAGTAAAACGCAGTCAAATTGTGCCGTTGCATAATTTTCGTCACCCCGCGCGAACGATCAACGCTGGTTTCACGTCGACGTGGATATGAAATTCGCCTTTTTACGGGCGGCCGAGTTTTTGCCGCGACGCGGATGAAGTGCGTAGGAAGTTGCAAAGTCGTTTCGTGTTTTTCGTCGAGCCGTTTCCAACGATTTGTCAAATGAATCGAGTCGCTGAAAGGCGTGAATCGAGTATTCTCGGGCGTGATTAATAACTTGTAAAAACGATTGGACTTTTGTTATACGGATGGCAATTTTTTCTTCGAAGCGAAAGTTCACAAGCGTTCGATTAATTTGTAATGCGAGCATTGTTCGATTTTATTGTACAAGACAGGTGAGTAATGAAAAAAGGTTCGCGCCATTATTCACTTCAATTTATAAATTGCAATTGCAACGTCGCCGGCCTGAATGCGCGACTGAAATGTCTCGTCGCGAGGCACTGTCATGCTTATGACATACCGCGTGTGTCATTCATAAACAACGTTGCAATCCACATATCAAATGTGACGCGATATCAATAACAATCAAACAATAAAGCTCCCATGTGCTTGTGTCGTTCTCTTCTTTCCACTCCAGTTGACGAGTCCTCGAACTTCAGCGAACCAAGCGCAAATGTCATTTCTTTATTCTCGCACCTTGATTCGATCAGACGCATCGTGCTAATTACATCTTTTTCTTTATAGATCGATTTTCGTCACAGGAAAATCAATTCTCATCCAACAATTTCCAATATTTTTTTATATTAACGAATTCAACCTTGGAAATAGTTTTACGAAAAACAAATTTTCTACTACTGATCATTACCAATGAATGCAATTAATTTGTCGAAAAATAAAACTGCTAATAAGAAAATTCTAATCGCAATACCCAATTGGATTAACGGAACTTGTATTTTCCTTAACAAACAATAGAATATCCGCGACGGAATGAATAGTTTCGATTGTGCGATGACGCGTGACCGCAAACTCGGCCAATAAATCAGCGAGAAAAACAATAATTGAATTTGGTGGCAATAACGCGCACGATATATCATTAACCGCGATAAAATCGCAACTATTGCAGTCAACGTATTAACAACGCGACGTAGCTTTAAACAATACGTCGAAAGAACTTGGCGCACTGTGTAATTTTAAATTCCACATTGATGAAAAACGCACGAAAATGATATGTGTTTGAAGTTTGCCATGTGGCAAAATGCTACGAGTTTCGGATTTTGACAAAATGGAAAAATAAACAAATTGAATATTAACTTCCGACCTTTGCACCCTGAAATTCGTCCACGCACATGAAAAAAAACGCGGGTCCTCGGACCGTTTGTTCGACCACTGCGTACGCGATAATCATCGCCTCGTTATTCTAATCCACTTTAATGACGTTCGAGGGCTCTTAATTGGAAATTGCGGGTTCTCACGTCCGCGAGCAGTGCGCGTGAAAAAGTTACCGCTGTTTTGCGGAAGAGTTTCGAGGGGAAGCGCCGGAGGAAAAGACGAGAAAAGAGCGCGCTATGAGGAATACATAAACGAACGAGCCGGCGAGTGAATGAAGCCGCGAAACGGCGTTATCGATGAAAGGAATTGTTGTTTACGAGGCCGGCGTTCGTTTTAATTTTACAGTATTGACATGCGACATATCGTCCGCGGCGATAAAACGTTTCCGTAAATTTCGCAAAGTTGCCAACTCGACGTGGAAAGTAATTCACGTCACTGTAAATTATCGTGGCAATGGGGGCTGTCATCCTTATTAATGTAGATAAAAATTACAAGCGCGGGAGTGAATCATCCGCTGGCAAATTGAAGTTAATGTATCGCATTATTTTATTTTATTAAATTTCATTGTGGCTCGTCATAATTAAATTTTATACTGAGATATTCGCAAAGTTCGTTTCAAAAGAAGATTTTGCGAATTGCATTATAAATAAAAATATGCATTTTGGTAATTTTATTAATAAAGTATTTTCAAAAATTCACTTAAAAATAAATGTTCGAAGTAAACTTTTTAAATGTTCAATTTGACAGTGAATTTGCAAAAATTGTCATCTGTGCATTGATAATTGATCAGCTTTTACTTCGTGTAAAGTAACAAGATGATTAACCAAATTAATAAATGAAAAGTTGAATTTCTTCATTTGTAACGTTGAGTGGGTTTTTAACAATGTTGGAAAACTTTTAGGCAACACTCCAAATCCGACTCGGCCACGGTTCAACAGCTGTCGATCCGAACCACGAACCACGAGTACCTTCTGGATCCCGGAAACCACGGTGGCGGACGCGCCAGCTTCCGGCGGAAGTAATTCCCTGCTAAGCGGTGCTCTTAACGGCAACGCCAGCACTCATTGTGATCCGGAAGTTGAGAATGCGCTGCGCAACAGTATGTCGCCGTTGCGCAACGCACCGATCGAAAATGGCAACGTTCACTCTTATGTTAGCTCAGGTGCCATCAATGGATCTTCCGCAGGTAATGCAAACTTCTGCAATTATTATGTGAACGATTGATCTAAATAAACAACATCATTTTCTGTTACAATTTCAGTTTCTTTATTTTTAAGAAAAAAATTCCTTTTTATTAATTCAACTCCAAGTATTACAAACTCCCGATATTAAGACATCACTTGCCATATGTCAAAAATAATAATCGAGAAGTCCAAAGTACTCTTCTAAGCCGTCCGATTAATAGACTCTAAAAATTGTACGACAGGTATAAAAAACTCGATTCCCATCGATGCATCAAACCTGAAAGCCGCTTTAATTAAACGTCGTCGAATAAATAATCGAAGATTAAGATAGCGTTGAAAAATGTATTACAGGCGCACGTTGGGTAACTAATTTAATTGACTTGACTCTCCTTTTTACGAACCCGTACAAATTCACCACTTCAAACATCTTAAAGACGAAAATACCTCTTTTCAGGCAAAAAATAATTCGGAAACGCTGTCGTTTATAAATAATCATAACTTTTACGATTCTCGATTGTAAAGGAATTCCTAATCAATCAAACCATGCGCGTTTGTCGCAAAATAATTCGTTATCAATCTTTGGAATGGAAATAGGGAAAATAATGTCGGCGATGAATTTTAATCGTAATCATTGTTCCATTTTTATGGCCCTGCTTCTTGATTGCGCCATCCGTTCCATTAATTTTATTATTTCGCTCCGAAGCGCGTTAATTACAGCCGAGCGCTTATTGCGGCTTTAATGTGAGTCAAAATATGATTTCCCCCGTCGTGTAATAAAGAAAAGGAATAAAATTAGGAGGCGGATCAGAAACTTATAAATATTTAAGCCCGGTCAGCGTCTGTACAATATAAAACTCGGCGGAGCAGCGGGAAGGAACAAAAGCCAACTGGTTTTGGACACCGGGCGTTGGAATTTTCTCGCTGTCCCTGACCGTGACACCGAGATTACCAATCGATCCTGCCTTAGGATAAAACGTTGACAATTATCGCCGCTTTAGAATGCAAATTGCTTTTTTGTCCGCCGGGTGGACCTGCTTTTGCATTTCGACTTCTTTTATTTAAATCGTATATGCTGACTTTGTATTTATCAGCAAGACGGCAATTTTTCAGCGTAATTTGTTGCTTAACATGCCATGTTTTATTCACTATACGTATTAAATTGACGTCAACATCATTACAGTAAAAAGATGTACATAGTTTCAAGATACCTTGATGTAACGATGTTGTAAAAAATGGTCAAAACGTCAAAGAACCTTATGCATACAGATTTAATCAATAAAAAATCTGAAAAAATTATTTTACTGTTTAGAATACTTTTAATCTTATTCACTTTTTAAATATTTATTTTTAAAGTCACTGCATGGATCTGGCAGACCAAAATAAAATAATAATAAAAACAATGTAACTGAATTTAAAAAAATTGTATGACTTTTGGTAATGACAGTAACTTCGTTCAATAACAACAATCGATATTTCTTATTTCTCACTGTACGCTCATTTTATAATCATGATACTGACTGTGGGAAATGTTTGCAGTGCACAATTCTCTGACGGGGACGAGCTCAGCGCCAGCAACGGTGAATTCGGAAAAGCCTCCGATCGCGCCGAGCGACGTGAGGGCGTACCGCGATCAACCTGCCAGCAGCGCCTCGCCGCCGACGAGAGATAAGCTCCGCGCCGAGGACAAGACGCGGCGCAGAATGAACCAGCAAGGAGAACGCCTCGCGACCACCGCGGTCGGTCCCAACGAGAAACTAGGTCAGTTTCATTCTCGCTGCAAATACCGCACGCACTTCTTCCGTCACTACAATATAAATCGCTTTTCCATAATTGCACACAATGACGTTTTCGTTGTCCCACTTTGGTCCTCGAGCCACCGACCGAGTTTATTTTTACATTTTTATTGCAACCACGTGCTTCGTATTTTAAATTTTAAGTGCCGTCCGATGAAGACGACGCGACGTGAGGTAGCCTTATTAAAGTAATTTCAGGCAATTAAAACATATGTCACATCGGCATCTTTCTGTTCCTTTTTTTCTTCCCTTTTTTTTGGCTCTTAATTTCTTTTTCGATTTACTGATATGGACGAGGTGATTCGATGTGAACAAATGAAGTAATTACGGTTTAAAATATGCACGCGTTAAATTCCATACGTGAAAATATGTCAAGTACGTAAATCAATCTGTAAATAGTTTACACTGATGTTTAAATACCAAAACGAGCGTTGCTGATAAATAATTAATACTGCAGAAAATAATGTGAAAGAATAATTGAAAAAAATTTAGTCTTAATTGCAATTGCGAGATAAGAAAATGAATGGCGCGAAGATTAGTGTATCATGTTCTAGTAGATAAAGGATCAACAATATTTTTCAATTATCTTAATTGTTAGTAAATTAATATTGTTTTTACTGAAATGCTGGAATTTAAAACATTGAAAAGTTTGAAATCATCCTGTAACATTTTACCTCAAATTACAATTAAACTTATTTCTCTTGGTTAATAAAAATGTAGACAATCGATGGTAACTGTGACATAGAATTTAACATTGTATAACAGCTCAATGTTACTACGTTTAATAAGAAATTCTCCCACATTATTCCATTATTTCTTAAGCTACTTTTTATTTACGTTCTATTTAATTAAAATTTCGATGTCAGTTCATTTCTAAAAGAACATTCTACTGAACTTTCATGCGAATATCATTCCTACAGCAATACTCTATTATAAATTAATTTTCATTTACTTTCATTTGATTCGCTTATCAATTTAAAATTACGGTTTCTAACAAATTTACAATGTCTATCTCTCTCTAAATAATTTTGACATTTAATAATAAACAAAAATACAATCAAACAATTTTCTATAAAAACCTTTTCACTTTATTACTCAAACGTATTTAATTTGTCTGTCCTTTATTATTCTTTCGTTAACTAATGATCATTGAAAACTTCATATACACACTTCTTTTTAACTGACATCAAAACAAGACACCGCCTAAACATTTTCAAATGCCCGTCGACCGCAAAAAACAAGAAACGAAAAAAAGGACCCTAACAGCTTCTTGCGCGCAGAAACTCGATCGCAATTATTCAGCAAGTATCGCAAAGGATGGCTCGGTGCCGAGGCTAGCCGACGCCCAATTAATCATTTCGCGAGCCGACCAAGCAGCCAGTCCGGGACAATCGCGCGCAAAACCGACGAACAAAAGTTTCTCATTACCGGCCGTCAGTGCGGCACTTTATCTGAAAACAATTTTCTCATTGGCGCTGTCGCATCGGATCGGCGATCGTGGGCCTCGCGCGAACGGCTCGGGAAACAATGAGTCGCGTTATTGAAAAGCGGCCGGCCGCGCGGAGCGTGACGCGTAGATAACGAAGATGCGATTCGACGCGGCGCTCAAATGAATCGGCGCGGCGCGCATCACCCACGTCACGGGCATTCCAATTAAATGCAACGGCCGGCGTCGAGTATCGCCGGCCGCGATAAGGCCGCGTGTCGCTTGGCCGTGAAAAAATGCCGGCACTCGGATCGCGATATGACGCCCGGGCTCCGAGTTCCGTTCCCACAGCGACAGGAACCCGAAGCTTCCCGGGAGCGCGCGACTCTGCTTGGTTGCGTAATTGCGTGCACCTTATCGCCACGCGAAATCGCACGACAACGGACTCCATCGCCGAGTCCATCCGCGTTGCTCGCGTCCCTTCGCGATCACGAGGATTTCATTTCGACTCGTCACGATACGCTTAGTCGCGAGGCTCGTTAAACTGATTCCTCAGTCCTGGTTCCATATTGGAAGGTGCTCGGCTACTAATTGATATTTATTTTTCATCTTCATTGTGCCCAGCAGTTCGCATGAAATGAGATAACTGGCTGTTTTATGCA